>LDKF01002453.1:8053-20772 GCA_001026735.1 Rotylenchulus reniformis | reverse complement strand
CCTCGCAGGCCCGTTCCGTATCCTGGAAAATTAGGATAGTTTGTAAATTTTCACCAAAAATGGAAAATTAAGTGCATGATAAAATGATTTTTTGAACTTCAGCTGGACAATGCCTTTGTGTTTGTAATGGGCGACCATGGACAACGGTTGGGCAGGGTAGCAACCACGGCCCAGGGTCAGCTGGAAAACAATAATCCGGCACTTTTTGTGGTTGTGCCGCTGAAACTGCGAGCTAACCTGCAGTTGATGTATGCACTGCAGGAAAATTCTGCACGCATTCTCACCCATTTCGACGTGCACGCGACAATGGTGGACATTGCAAGGGTGAGAATATTTATTTGTTTTATGATTTGGAAATGTACAAAAAGTCGGTGCTATGTCGTTTGATCCGAAAGTGCAAAAATGGATAACTTGCATGTCTATAGTACAAAATGTCTAAAACTCCAATATATACACAAAAGCTAATTGAATTTTAAAATATCAAAAAAGTATTCTTATAAAATTTTTGCATTGGGTATATTATGTCTCGCATGTCTCAATTAAACGCCCATCACGAGCAAAAAATTTTTTTTAAAGAATTCACTGGAAGCAAGAAATCAAGAAATTATCAATAAAACAATTGAATGTCGAAAATTTTCGAAAGTGGTTCAAATCCCGTTACATTAATCTGTATTTCTTTATTCATTTTGTTTTTGTTGCCGATTATCCTTCGATTCCACCCACTACCCTCCTATAAGTTTTTTAAGGTGCTAGGTCATTCCGCAAAAAGTATCAAAAAGGGCGTTCCGCAAAAGTATCAAGGGCGTTCCGCAAAAAGTATCAAAATGGATTTTTAGTGCAAAATTGGTGTTAAAATACCTTATGCAAATTAAATAAAAAAATAAATGTATTTTCTAATTTTTAAATGATCATATAGATCAAAATTAATTTTTTTGATAGAAAAGAAAAAAAAGTCGATGGTAAACAATGAATTCTGGTCTTTTAAAATAGACTAAATTAATTTGTAAAATTTAAAACTAGCCAAAAAATTGGTTGTTAAAGAAATAATTGGGGCAAATAAATTAAACAATAATCAAAATATATTTTCCTTATTTTTATTTAATTTGCTTAATTATTTTAGCACTAATTTTGCACTAAAAATCCATTTTGATACTTTTTGCGGAACGCCCTTTTTGATACTTTTTGCGGAATGACTCAGCACGGTTTTTTACTTAAAATCATTATAAACATTATAATTTTATGATCTTTTTTTAATTTTTATTTTATTTACATCATAAAATTTTCTAAAATTTAACTATTTGTGTATATATTGGAGTTTTAGGCATTTTGTAGTATAGACATGCAAGTTATCCATTCTTGCACTTTCAGATCGAACGACTCAGCACCCAAAAAGTCCAAAAAAAAAATAAAGAAAAAATGCCATGCTGACTCAAACTTTTACAATTTCACTATTTTAATGAATTTGGATCCTCCTGCGATTAAAGGCCTATACTTTATCTTTATTATTTAATTTCTTTTTTGATAAGTGAAAATCCACATTTGAGGGAATCCAATTTTTGACAAAATTTTCTACGATATAAAATGAATTATAAAATGAATTGGCAAAAATTAATCATGCTATATTAATATTAAAGCCAGACAATTGGACATCATTATTTGAAAAATAGGCTCGAAAAATTTGGTCACCAAATAACAAAATAATATAGAAATGATAAAAATATACATCATTAAAAAATAAAATAATATAAAATTATATACCCTAAATAATATATATCGGCTGAAAAATTATAGGCGGATGCCGATTGAAGTGTGCTGAAGCACCATAATTCTTTATAACCAAATTTTGGGACACATTTATACTTAAGATATCGGTTGCTGATTATTTTTTTGTTTTAAAATTTTTAGCATGGCAACGATGTTGGTCAACCCTTTTCCACCCGTTTTGGCCAATCCATTTTGCACCCCTTCAACGAAACATTGGCCCGAAACTGCGATTCCCTGAAAATTCCGCTGGAATTCTGCATTTGCCAAATGCAGCGGAAAGATATCACCGAAAATGAGGCGGGCCAAGGTTTGGGTAATAAAGTTGGTAAAGCGATGGTCGAGAAGATGAACGCCGAGCTGGTACGGGGAAAAAGTACGAAAAATCGGGAAAATCATGTAAATAATGGATTTTATTCATTCAAAGTTGACTCAAAATGTGCAAAATTGGAGATGAAGGAGGAAGACTTCGAGGTGATCGAGCTGGAAGCAGACAAACAAGAAAATGTGTACCAGGTAGAATGATTGAAAATTTGAATTGTTTACATATTAGCGATTTGAGTATCCCGAAAAAATTAATTTTTATCAGACATGCAAACAGGCAGATATGTATTAAAAAGTAGAGAAATTCAGCTATTTCAGAATTAGGGATAATACCACCCAAATTCCAATTAATAAAAAACTTTAATCTATCCAGATTTGCGGGTTAATTGTTTATACTATCTGGGAGAAGGGCCAAGTTTTTTTTTTGTTTTTAAAGTTCCGCTCCGAAAAATGAGGTTATTGAACCCCGGTTATCCTACCAAAAAACGGGGTATCTTTTATTGTCAATAACCGGGATAGACGGATAATCCTACCTGATTTTCTTGCCTATTTTTTAGCTGGCCTTTTTTTTAAAATTAGCTTGCCTATTTAGCTTGTCTACTTTTTTTAAAACGGGCCTTTTCAATTAGAGAGGTCCTATCAAAATAGAATAAAGAGGTACGGTAATTCATAATTTTTTAAACCAAGATTTATGAGACACACCAAGATTTATGAGATTTTTTTAAACCAAGATTTATGAGACACACAGCGGAACAGTTAGTCCATCAAAATATGTTCATTCAAAATTCAAAACCATTCGACACAGGTGACAATAAGGACAGACCCCGGCAATGGCCACTTTTGGACCTTTGTGAAGGTGCAGGGTGACCCGTGGGTGAACCCAAATATGACCTTCCTCAACGACCCTTTCGAACGGATGGACAAGTACGGGGAGCAGGCCAGATGTGCCCTGGAATCTCCGGTAAAATTAAAAAAAAATTGATGAAAAATAATACCCCCAGTAATGACCCAAGAATTGTAATTTATATAATGAGAGAAATTTCTAATTGAATTTAAGAAATAAAATATAATAAAAAACAGCTTTTTTAATTGACCATTTTTTCTAATGATTATGTATATAGGTATTATAGAAATTATCTATATATTTTTGACTTTTTATTACATTTTTGTTTTCTGGTCGGTATCTTACGCAATCTCTGAAATTAGCCTTTTGATTTAAAAAATTTCTCCCATTTTCAGACGGCCTTGTATTGTTATTGTATTGGAAGTTCGAACTTTTCTACAACATTTCCAAATTATTTCTGATTGTAATTTTTAAATTAAAATTAACTTTTGCATCGTATTTAACTTTCAATGGGGTAGCAAATATTTGAATCTACAATATATCGAAATCACACAAGTCGTTGAAGCTGATTGAGAATGTTTTTTTGCATAAACTATCGATTATATTTTGTTGATATTTATTTTGGACCTTGATATTTTGGACATTTCAATGATTCAAGGTTACCGTATTCTCTCTAATATAAGCATCGGTGATTATATTTTTCAATGTCCCTACAAGGGTTGCTTATAATAGAGGGGGCTTGTAAAATCTCTTCTGTTACTGAAAATTTAAATTTTCTAGAGGAATTATATCCTTTTTTTGTAATTTTGGATTAGATTCATTATTATATCTCCAGATGATTATATTAAACTTAAAAAGGAAAGGAATTCTTATGGAATATTAGCTACGCGAAAACATAATTTTTTTGCCAGCTTTTGGAATATCCTCTTTCAAACTATAAGATCCAAAATTCAAATTTTTTTCTAAATTTTTTAGATTTTATGACCAAAAATCACAAAAACATAAGGAAATATGGCCTTTTTGCTGATATTATCTTTATTTTATGGAGTGCTTGTTTTAGAGAGGGTGTTTATAATAGAGGAGCTGTTTATATTTTTCAAAGTCCATCCAAAGGTCGCTTATATTAGAGGGGATGCTTATAATAGAAGGGATACTTATATTTGAGAGAATACGGTATTTCTTGGTAAATACGTACCCTAGGAAGCTGCTGACCCCATCGTTTTCAAGATCTTCGAAAAATTGATCTTTTATCGTGACGCGATCTCGCATAAAACTCTTATCAAATCTCGCATAAACTCTTATCAAATTAGAAAATATGGATTACATTTAAAAGATTATGATTTTGGAACGACCCACGACCCCCACGAAAAAAGGTCAAAACCATGAATTTGCAATCTTCAACCTTATTAGAGCAAAAGAATTAATGACAAAATTTTTAGACTTTATCCTGTCATTTCCAAGAACATTTTTAGCCGTTATTCTGTTATTTCCACGAATTTAATTTGCATGAATCGTTTTTCAAAATCCAGTAAATATTCCAAAATTTCAATGCTTCCGATCACATCCTCCACGAAAAAAGATCAAAACATGCTTCTTCCACTGCCGAGCAGTCGCGTTGAACTAGAGGTGATCGAGGTGGAGGCGGCTAGAAGAGAAAATGTGTTCCAGGTAAAGTGGTAAATGTGAATTTACAGTCCGTTTAGGACCAACTCACAGAAGACAGTTTCTGACTTTTGCCTTCATTATATACCCTACAAACCCTACTAAATCTCCACTTCCAAATAGGAGCTCTGACAGATCCCCCTCTGCTGGGGTCCTAATAGAGTTTACCAGGACTGGCAAGAGCTGGCCTTTAAATAAGGACATCATGGGGTCAAAATAAGAATTCAAAATTTTCACCATTAATAAATAAAAACTCTATGATATTTCTAATCAATGGGAATTTTTCCAACAGCTTTCGACCGTCAATGACGTACTGATTTTTAGAGCAATATTAACATTCGACAACAGAAGTGCTTTTAAGAAAGTGGTTTTTTCAATAAAATTCATTGTACCCAAAAATAAGGACAAAATAAGGACATGATAGGAAAATCTTAGAAATAAGGACATCTTATTTTTTTGAGATTGGGACCCCTCAATAAGTATAAATCTTATTAGAAATAAGGAGCTGTTACCCCCTATAAAGTATCGCGCCCCTTTGCGGGGGTACGGACCCGCATGTCTCCTTGGGGAGTCGAACCCTATCTCCATTTATGGCTATCGGGCAGGGCATTTCCTGAGCGCACCATTCTTGGAGTGCTTGAGGAACCGTCCAGCCATTTTCCCTGTTAAAATCATACCTCGGCAAGGGGGGTCAGAGAAGCGGGGTCGGGTCGGCGGAGGGACTTCACAAAAGGGGGAGGGGAGTGCGAAGTTGGGTCAAAAAGGGCAAATTTTTAAAAGAAAAGGGTCCAAATTCTCAATAATTTCTCCGGCGGCCCATATCGGGACCTCCGGCACCCGTTTGCGAAGTGGTATTTGTTGGGTTTTGTCGTACTCACTTCGCAATAGACCACTTTACTCCCTGCGAAGTGGTCTTGAGCAAAAAATTGATCAATTTTCTTTAAGAGAAAGACTAAATTTTTCAATATTTTCTCCGGCGGCCCCTATCGGGACCGCCGGACCCTACCCTTCTGCGAAGTGGTCTATTTTGTAAAGATAAGACAAATTTTGGGCTTTTGGAAAGACCACTTCGCGAACGGAAATGGTAAATTATTGAAAAAATTGCTTAAAAATGATTTCTAGCAAAAAAGACTAACACTTCGCAAATGAAAAAGGCAAACTTTCGGAAAAATTTCCCCCATAACGTGAATTTTGACAAAAATATAAAACTTCGGAAAAAATTTTCGGCCGACCCACATCGAGCTCCCCCCCTTTGCCGAGGTATGGTTCAAATCCCTTTCCCGCTCAAAAACTAGATAATCTTTTTCACCCAAAAATGGGTCAAAAAATAAAATAATTTGACTCAGGTGACGATTAGGACGAAGCCCGGCAATGGTCACTTTTGGACCTTTGTAAAGGTGCAGGACCGTGACCAGCAACAAGGAAGCCACGAAATCGCTTTTCTTAACGACCCTTTCGAACGGATGGACAAGTACGGGGAGCAGGCAAGATGTGCCAACATAAGCACAACATAAGCAGAATATTATGTCACATAGCCTTTTTTTCTCAAATTTCCTTAAAAGGATTTGCAATATAAATTTCAAGAAAAGGGTCAAAAAAATCGTGTATTAATATAGTTCGCCCATAGGTAGTGCCTTTTATGATTTGGTCCAACATGCTTCAAAGTTTTAAATTTGATTCGCCAAATTTTGGCACTTTTTGGTAGAAACGACTCGCACAAAAGGCCCACAAAAGGTTATTGTTTTTAATATTAATTTTTTATATGATTTCTACAGAAAATTCATATAGAAAATTTAATATAAAAAATTCTTCAACCTTTATGGTTCAAAAAATGATAATGTCATGGTTATTGGCGCTTATGCTCTATAAATTGGAATGGATCCCAAACGAATCGGAGTGTATTATCATTATCAGTTCGGGATTATAGAAGGATTTTGTTCCATTTTCAAAGTGTCTCGTCATTTTCAGGCTGTCCTGTATTGTTATTGTGTTTGAAGGTCAATCTGATGTTCTTTCCATTTCTGGTATCAAGTTGCTGAATTGCCTCTGATGATTCTTTTAAAAAAATATATTTTTATATTTTTGGTATATATAAAAAGTATGATTATCGGATTAAATTGGAATTTGTTGAAAATTTTATTATTAAAAATGAAATCTTAAAAATGCGATAAAAAGCTTATGCGGAGGCATTTTTGTTTGCGTTAACATCATAAGTAGGGCATGAAATTTAAGGCAAATGCTTTTTTTTCTGCGGGCTCAGAATGGCCTAAAAACCACGTAAAACGCATTTTTTTAGCTTTATTAGAACCTTCTAGCTTGTATTTTTATTTGCCTTTTGGCCCTTTTTGAGATTTTTATGCCTTTTTTGCCTTTTGGTGCCTTTTTTGACTTTTTGAGCAATTAAAAATTTTAGTGCTTTTTTGGAAAAAAATATTTTAATGGTATAAAAAAATAAATTTTTGAAGTCAAAATAAAAAAGAGGATATTTCCTTAATAAAAAATGACCAATTTCCTTAAGAAGAGTAGCTAATTTTTCAAAATTTTCTCAGGCAGCCGCCTCCTATTAGGGATAAAATCGTTTTTTTTAATTTTTCAAAATTACGCAATTGTTTGTATGAAATTGCTTCTAAAAAATGAAAAATAATTTTAAATTTGTAGTAAAATTTTGAATTTTTAACTGCCTTTTATTTTAATTTTTTGATTTTTTAATGCCTTTTTGCCGTTTTTCGTGCCTTTTTCGCCATTTTTGATGCCTTTTTGGCGATTTTTTTCGTGCTTTTAGGCGCCTTTTTGGCGATTTTTCGTGCCTTTTTAGGCGCCTTTTTGGCGATTTTTTATGCCTTTTTTTCATGCCCTAATCATAGGATAGTATTGCAGCATAAAAACCAGGCAAAAATTGGCAGAGACCTAGCTAAAATATATTAGCCCAATTTATGACCAAACCATAAAAAGGAAGTCACATGAACGTCCGATGAGAAATGCATTTTTGAATTTTTTGGGCAAATTTACCTAATATATTCAGCAAAGCATTTGGCCCATTCTGGCTCCGTTCATAAGGCCTTCCTCCTCTCAAAATTCATCATTTTTGAAATTTTCCGACTATTAATCTTCTTGGATCTTATGCACCCCCTCTCCCACAATAAATCCAGAGTTTCCTTCTCCCTCCTCTAAAAATTAAAAAATATTTATAAGTAAACAAATATATAGGTATATAGAATAGATAATAAATCAAATAATGGTTGGTTATTGACAAATTATGACAGGAAACAGTTACGGCTGACTCCCCAGAGAAAAATCGCCCGAAACCATTGCAAAAAAACTTGGCAATCGCTGAAGAATATACCGTCGTATAACATTAGTTAATAATTTAAAATACAAATTAGTTAAAGGACGAAATATCCAACTTGTTCTGCATTTGGTGCAAAATTTCCGCGCAACTTGGTGCAACATCGCACCTATTATTTAAGTAACTTCATGTTGCGAAGCATCTTAGAACTTTTATGGTAATCGAACCGCGATTTTTCACATTTTCGAATTATTAGATTATTTCCTTTTCCTAATCTTCCGACTTCCAATCATAATCATCTACCACCAATATCCTCTCTCTGATATGACTTCCCCTTTGCTGCTGTTCTTTTTAACAATTCCGGTTCTGGTCATTGGCATTTGTAACGATGGATGGGAGCCAGTGGGCTTTCACTGTTTTAAGGTTGGTGTTAGGACTTTAAAAAGTGCCATATTGTTCATTAATCCCGGGAATAGTGCAATAACTATGATAATTTTTTGACGATATTTTTCGGATTCATTAAAAACTTAAAATTCCAAATTCATCGGACCATTGAATTGTTAAAAAAATTCCAACTTTCTCGGGAAAAGTTTAATGCTATAGAATATGAAAATTCTCCAAAGCATTTAATAATTTTTGAGCCAATATAAAAAAATTCAAGCATCCTCTGGGAGATTGTGATATTTCAGCCCGATCCGATCTAGATATACCACAAGACTATTTTTATAGCTTTTCCATGGACTGAAAATCACCCAACCGGAAGCTGTGGATAAGTGTGATGATGAAGGAGGACATCTGGCGACTATTCGCCATAAACAAGATTTTTACAAACTGGGTGGTGAGCTAAATAAAAATTAAAAATATTGACATATAAAAGATTAAAACACATTTATAGTATCAATTTTTGGCAAAACACATTCTGAACAATTCTCATAGGGATATACCATATAAACAAATAATCCCTAGAATTAAAATAATAATATTTGGAGCATATTAACTTAAGATCGATATATTTAATAAAAAATTAATCCTTAAAATTAAAAAATAATAATATTTGACCATATGATTTTAAAATCGATTAAAAAAATTATAAATAAATCCAACCTTTTAAATATTTCATCAACGAACTTTTACTTTTTTTAGTTTTATAATTTCATCGCCTTATTTCTCAAAATTTTGAATTTTTTATATTTTTAATTATTATTTAGAATTCGGAATTTTATTTATTTTCTGTTAAAAGATTAAAATTATATTTTTTGTTTATTTTTGGTTATGAATTTTTTATGATCAAATAATTTTTGCAAAACTTTTATCAATTAATATTATCAATTGAATAATAATCAAATATGTGAAAAAATAAATGTGTCAATTTTTTATGATAATTTTGCTAATTGTTCTAGAAAATTCTTTTTAAAGATTTTTAATAATTAATTATTTTTTTTTATTAGATTCTTATAAATTTTTGATGTAATCCATTTAAAAATGGAAAGAAATAAAATATCAATTCAGTTATTTGTTATATTTATAAAAACACACTTATTCAAAAATAATAATCCTGATTATTTATAGGCAATTCGATTGTAATAATTCAATAGTTTGGTTGCTGCGTCGAATTGCAAAATGGTGTTTCATACAATGGATATGGTATACATGGCCACATAGTGTTCATCCAAAAATTTCATATATAATTTTTTTTATCAAAATTATTAATTTTTCTTAATATTAATTTATAATCTTTTTCTGTTATATCTAATTTTTTCATTTTAGCTATAAATTATAATCCGATTTTTAAATTTATAAATTATTTGAATGACTGGTCTTGGAATCAAGACCAGTTAATGACTGGACCAGTTAATGACTGGTCTTGGAATCAAAACTTTTATTTAACTGAGAAAAATAATATAAAAGAAATAAAAATAAAAATGATTTATTTAAAAAATATAGATTTTTGTAAATCAAAGATGGACTCTATTTTTCTGGATTATTGTTCCAATAGATTTTGAACAATTTTTTGATTTTAAAATATGATTTAGACGAGCTTAAGAATTTAAATTGTATTTTTATGTTTTATTTATAAATATTTTTTAATGAAATATACATTTATCTTTATTGTTATTTTAAGAAAAGCATTAACTGCAATATTATGAGATATTATTTTGTTTGATAACAAATAATTAAATAATTTTAATTCACTATTCTGCAGAAATTCAGAAACTATTAATTAACTCACCATACAGAGGACCTGGAATAAATGGTGGTGGCATTAACGCGTTGTCATATCCTACTGTGAATGTTTTATTATATATGCTTGTTAAAAATTTATATGAAGCTAAAAAATTTTTTCAACTTTTATGATTTTTTGTTTTTCTTACCAAATATTTAACAAAAAGTGAAAATTTAATCTTAATTATAATAATAAAGCTAAAATGGATTTTTTAATATATATATTAATTATCACTGTCTTCTTGAATTATAAATTTATATAACATTAATAGGGATTTTTTAATTTATTATGTGCTAATTTAGATTTATTTTTTAAATTACAGTAAAAGTTAAATTCTTGACAAATTAGGAATTTTTTTATTTATGAATTATATATTTAATTCATAATAATATTTTTATCGCTCATTATTGGTGTTAAATTTAATTAATTGTACTTTGATTAAAAATTTACATTTAAAATTATAATAAAATTTCAACCCTTCTGAAATAATTTTTATCATAGCTTTGTTATATAGAGAATGTCATTCTGTTTCCTGATTTATGCATAAATTCTAGCATCTCCAGAATTTCAGTGTTTCATTTTTTTGATAAATAATTATATATAGTTATTAAAAATATCTATTATATTGCCATGACATGTTTCTATTTTTTTAAATATTGTAATGATAAGCCTGACCTTTGTTAGTCTTTTTTCATTAAAAGTTCCTTATATGAGAATTCTATTAAACTCTTGCATTAATATTTTCTTATTATTTTTTGAAGAAAGATATTAATTATTTACATTAAATATACGCATAATCAAAAAGATGATCATTTTTATATTTAAAAATATTTATCTATTTAATATTTAAATTAATGAAAATGAATCCTGCATTGATTTCCATTATATATAGTTATTTTTTGAATTAATAAAATTAAGGGGTAGCGGTGTTCAAGAGATCGACCAATTTTAGCACACCTTTTTGTAGGATCTAAAAAGCAAGAATAGAATTAAAATAATACCGGCGGCGAGGATAACTTGGAATCCTGAGGATTTTTATTATTTAGTATCTAAATTTTACCGAGGCATGGCGTTCCATGATCAATTGCACTTCACGGTCATCCACACTATATTATTAGCTAAAGTCGTAAAGCATTTTATATAAGAAAAATTATGAAATAATATTTATTAAACTCTAATTATCAATAAAATTGATATGAAAAATTAGGATTGTTTGAGCTTTAATTGAATAGTTTCAATGTATTTTTAAACATTTCTTCACAGCTGTTTTTAATTTAATTTAGTTATCATTCTTTTCAATTTTATAATACGAGGGTATGTGAAAAATTTACTAACAAATAATATAGTAATTTTACATACTTTTTTATGTTTCGTTTAATTTGATAATACATTCATAAATAATATTTGTTGATTATTTTCACTTCAATTTTTTATTTCACGAAAAAGTAATATTTTAAAAAGATATAATTTCTTAGCTAATTTAAATAGAATAAAAAATATTTAATTTTAGTTCATTTAAAATGAAACAAATAGAAAGATATTATTATATGATTATTATGATATTAGGTAATTATTCATTATTTTACCCATTATTTAATTTGTTTTTTTAAAATAACAATAAAGAAATATTTACTTTTCTTAAATTATTTGGTTAAATTAGTCAAAAATTTTAATTAGAAATTCATAAGATAATAAGGAATTCATTACGATTTTTTTAATAAATCATTATATTTATTATAAGAAAAAGCTTAAATCCATCTTACATGTTAAAATTTAATTAATAATAAATTATTATTTTTGATAATGAATATTTTAATCTTACTGATTAATATTGTTGTTTACTTTATTCTCAACAATAAATTATTTTTAATAATATTTAGAAATCTTTTTTATATTAAATGAAAATTTTTGTCCGAAACTCGAGAACTAAATTCTCAGATTGTTGAACGATATGTCAGATGCACTCGGAAGTCCAAAGATTGGGGCTATCAAGATAGAACATGTGAGCAGAATTAGTTGTTGGTCTAAATATTATATTTTTAGTCTACACAAATCTACAACTTTTAAATATTGATAATTAATTCTCTTTCCTATTATATTAATTATGAAGATATTAATTTACTTTGCAATACCTATTTTTATTATTAAGTTAATACTTAAGTAATAATTTATATAAATAATAAGAAATTTCACAAAAAGTATGAAAGATTATAAAATAATTTCTTATTCCATTGTATATATTTTTTCTACTTTCTAAATAGTAATCACATGTGTAAATTTCAATCAAAATAATATTATGTTACTTCATCATCAATTTGAAATATTTAAATAATATTTAGAATAACTTATTAATATACGAATAATATTAATAAAATAAATAGATTTTTTTTATTTCAATTAATATTATCGAAATTTAATAGGATAATTTTCATTCAAAGTTAGTTTATTCTCAATAGCTTACACAATTTGTGGGTTATCATTATTGATATGTTCAGGATAATACTAAACTGAATAAGCTTTTGTTCATCTTCTATTAAATTAATGATCGTTATTTAGCCCAATTGATTAATAATTTTTATTAACGAATTTTCTTAAAGTATTTTTATTAATATTATTAA
>LDKF01002452.1:2205-16615 GCA_001026735.1 Rotylenchulus reniformis | reverse complement strand
AATCCATCTTCTATGGCCATATTTCGCCTTTTACTTATTAACCATTTTTTAGATTAGCCTTAAAATCCTACACCAATCATTTATTTTTAGCATAAATTATTTTTCACATTAGGACATTAATTATGCGCCATTTCAACATTATTTCATTAAAAAATTATTTACAGTTCCATCTGGGCTATTGACCGAGAAAGAGATTCTCGCCGTTTGCTTGTACCATTTGAGCCACAACAAAAGCCACGAGTTGTACCCACTCATTTTCTCCACCAAACTGCGAGCTTAGTTAGCCGATTACACATGACGATCTAATTTTTGTCCACTACCTTTTGAATTTTGCATTATTTTGAGTCTAGATAAAAAACATTGATCATCATTTATCACTTTGAATTTTTAGACTTTTCTTTTTTTTAATTGCTCGACTTATTGTTGCGGATGGGGATGTTTATGGAACTTGTGCTAAACGGCGGACACACAATCAGCCATGCAACCATTACACTCTCATCCCTTCTATAGCTTAATCGGTTATGTGAGAGATTTACAAGGGAGAATGGGTGGAAGTTCAAATCCACCTGCCTGTAAAATGATTTTTGAATAATTATTGAGCCAAATTTGAGGTTTACTGGTCTTGAATTTTTTATTTAATGTTTCGTTTTTTTAATTTCGCGTTTCACTTGGGGTTTTTCAAGGGTGCTTAACCCGATGGCAAATTCAGTTTATTAGAAATTCGTAACTTTTGGCCGAAAATCGATTTTTTGCCGAAAATCATAAAGTTTCTTGATTATATTTTTTATGTGCTATTTTATAATATGAATAATACCTCTCTTCTACTATTTAGTGTATTAAAAGCAAAAATTTCACCAAAATGACGATTTGTGCGAATTCATAAAAACCATAATGGAATTGATCGTACTCAAATTTTAAAAAATCGAACGCATAAAATTAAACTACCTATACTATGAAATATGTACATACAATATAATCTTCTTTATTTTTGTATACAATAAGAAGGTGCTGGATCGTTTTGCAAAAAATATCAAAATGGGCGTTTTGCAAAAAAATATCAAAACCCAATATGTTCCCTAAAAACTTTTTTGTTAGACTTGTTAGACCAAAACTTCCAGCGACAAAGTTGTGCAGAATTTTATGCTCTATCTTTTGGTATTTTTAATTTTTCGAAATTCGAATAAAAAGTTCGAAAATTTTCAAAAATATCGAAAAATAGTGTATTTCACGAAAAATTCGAACTTTTTGTTCGAATTTCGAAAAATTAAAAAGAACTAGTAAATAGAGCATAAAATTCTGCACAACTTTGTCGCTGGAAGTTTTGGTCTAACAAGTCTAACAAAAAAGTTTTTAGGGAACATATTAGGTTTTGATATTTTTTTGCAAAACGCCCATTTTGATATTTTTTGCAAAACGACATAGCACCAATAAGAACAAGCTTTTGTTTGTGGATTGGAAAATAATAATGCATTAAATGATGGATAAATAGTCATTTTTTTAATTGGCATTCTGCCATGTTGCATTGTCCGCCGTGTGCTATACTGTAATATTTGCATCATTTATCCAAAATTCTTTATTTTGAATGCAAAAAGAGGTTTAAATGATGTTGGTTCGCTTTTTTTTAGAAAATTAGTTTAGTGCTTAAAAATATAGGAATTATGTTATATAGTCCCAATCCCGCCAACTCCTGAATCCGGCACGGCCTTTTTCTCATCTCGCCGCCGAAGATTTTTGGTCGTTCCGAGCCAATGGCCTCCCCGCTGATCCCCACTCGTCGAATGCTACCATTTTTGCGTGCTGGGTCGAAAGAAAAAAAGTGCAAATGTGGGCGAAAGAAAAAAAGTGCAAATACAGTAACCAAAAGGAGAAGGACGGCTATGAGTGGATACTACGAAATAACTAAAGGATAAAACGCCTAAATAATGACAAAAATAAATATAAATAATTAAAAAATAAAAATAATTAATAAAATAAGAAATATTAAATAAAATAGTTATAAAAAGTTAATAAAATTAAATAAAAAATTTAAACAATAGTGAAAAATTATAACCTCGAATTTTAGCCAAAATTTATATTCAGATTCTTTGGAGCCAATATCTTAGCGAAAATTTACATAAAACATATTAAACTTTAAAAAAATTTTGAATTTATAATCTGATTTCCCAGAAAAATTTTCAATTTCAGGCTGCTATCGAAAAAGTTTTTCTTTTTAAGGTAATCTAAGCTGAAATTGAGCCAAAAATTTCCCTCACTTTGCTGAAGATTTTTCAAAAATTAGCCGATTTTTGGACCCCTAAAGAAAAGTGAATAGAAAATTAAATAATAAGTTTAGAAAAATTTTAAAAATTAATTATTGAAACAAAAAAGTTTTACTAAACCTTAGTACGTTTTTCCAAAAAAAAATATATATTTTTTTAAATTTTATTAATTATTTTTATTTTTTAATTATTTATATTTATTTTTGTCATTATTTAGGCGTTTTATCCTTTAGTTATTTCATAGTATCCACTCATAGCCGTCCTTCTCCTTTTGGTTACTGTATTTGCACTTTTTTTCTTTCGCCCACATTTGCACCCCATTTTTGCACATCTGTGCCGATTTTTGCATCGGCGGCGGGTCCCTTCCCTCTCTTTTGTCTCATAGGTTTGTATGCTACATCATTTTGCTCACAGCGATGAGCTCTTTCAATTTTAATCAACATTCATTCAATGTTGCAATTTCAAAAATCGAATTTCGTCCAAAACAATTTTTTGCTATTCTTTAAATTCCAATCGATAAACATTAATTTGCCTAAGTTGCCTTCGATTCTATTTAAACAACAAATCAAGGTATAAAAATGTAGGGCAGGCATAATTTTCATTGACCTCAAATAAATTAAAATTTATTGGTAACCAAAGTTACAAAAAATTTTAAAGTTCCATAAAAGATTTATAAGGCGCATAATTTTTTCTTAAAAATAATTTAATCAATTTTTTGATTTACTATGATCATAATATTTTAAAAATTTATAAATACATTTTTTAATTTTATTTTTCTCTTTATTACTATCTTTCTTCGGATAAACTATTTTTAAGCATTATATGTCATGCTTATAAGAAATTTTATTTAAAAATTGCTAAGATGTATTAGCAGATAGCAATTAATATGTGGCTTATTAGCATAAAAATAAAATTGAATTAACAATAAACATTTTTTCTTCTATTCAATAAAAATATTTTCATCAAAAAATTTTTATGAAGAATATAATAAAGAACTTTAATATCAAATTTTGGGTTTTTAATAATCTTAAACATCTTTAAAGAGATACAATCACTCTTATTTTCATTTCCATTATATTTGATCTTTTCCATCAATCTTATGAATGGCTGCTCAATGCTTACCTAAATAATTTTTTAAATTAATTTATTATATAAATTAAATTAAAATTATATATTAATAAAAATACGGTTTATTTCGCAAAATTCCTTTTGCCATTTGCACAGCATTGATGGCGAAATGTCGAAGAAATTTGCAATTTCATAGTTCTTAAGCTTTGGATTATTTTCTTTAATCTCAATACTACGCCGAGCAACTTCAAAACGATGTTCTTGCGTTGATTTTATTACTTAAAAATTAATACTTTGCAAAAATATAATTGATGAATTTAAGGCATAAATTATTATTATCAAAGACTTTTTTTATGAAGAATGGATTTTTATATATGTTTTTCCTTTATTTTTTTCTTATTTTCTTTTAAAATAATAGTTATTAATGATTAAACTGTATTTTCCTGAAATAAATAATATGATTTATTTCCTACACTTCTTCAAAATAAACATATTCCTTAGCTATGGCATTGATGGATATTGGACAATTTTTAAGATAATATACCTCTTTAAATAGAATTCCTACTTTTTTAAATAGGCTTATTCTTTTTTAATATAGCTTTTTAAATAGAATTCTTACTCATTTTAAGTAGTCCTAATCTTTTTTTATATTGCTGGAAACTGGATATCGAAATATTCATCGATTTTGCCACATCTTTTTCCATTATTCCCGGTTTTTGGTCCTTGATTTCATTGTATATTTGTGTGAATTCTTTTAAACCATCTTTTTCATATTTTCTCACTTAAATTCCATTTATATATAATTTAAAAATAATTCATTTACAATTTATTTAAATATTTCTTACACTTTATGCCCTCGCACTTCTTCAAAAAGCATAATGCTGTAGGGTTAATAGCCAACTGTTTAGCAATTTTTCCGTCGGTCATATTCGGATTATTTTCTTTTATTTCTTTGTATTTATCTATTATTTGTCTTTCTTGCTTCCTTTTTTGTTTATTTTTCCCTATAATAATGTTTTAATAAATTTTTTAATAAGATAAAGTCCGGACTCAATTAATTTAGACTTATTTTAAAAATTATAAATTTTTTCCATAGTTATCAGTAAAATTATCAATTTAATATTTATTTATAAGCAAGAAAAAATGACTTGTTTTCATCGGAATGTCTTTCCATTTTTTCAGATTATATAGCGTTGTCCTGGAAATTTTCAATTTTTTGGCAATTTGTTTCTCAGTCATTTTTGGATATTTAATCTTGTATTTTTGGTATCGATCAAATAAATTCGATGGTTCCTTTAAAGGTGTACCTTCATCTACAAACTTTTTTAATGACTAATTTTTTCTGTCTAATCTACCTTTTATTCCTGTGTAAGTTGATGTTATGTTATTCGGGTCAGAATTGGTTTGAATAAATTTTTCTTGTTTCCATAATTTGGAAGTCCCTAACTCGATTATGATATGATTTTCTTGTGTCTCTGTACAATTTTGTAGGTATTCATGATTATTTTCCTGCAATTCGGCAGTGTTATTATGCAGGTTATTGACACGATTTGGCATTGGTTCGATTTGTTGTGGAATTGTTCGCAATCGGATAATGGGAGGAGGAGCCATGGCCATAAGGAAATGTGCAGTACAAAAGGCATCTTAAACACGAAGAAAAACTACTCTCTTTAATACATAAATATACTTTTAATGATACCATAAAAATATTAATAATAATTGTTCATTAAAATAGTATTATTCATTATAGTATAAATATTATTGTAAAAAAAGGAATAAATAAATTAATTAACCTTCTTCTTCTTCTGGGTTTACAAATCCAAATGCCGCGGAATTGAAAATGAATATGCGAAACAATATAATATACATGTTATTAAGCATCATTTTATTTTAACAATAAAAAAATTAACGATGAATCGAAAAGATGAATTATATTGCAAGGTTAATTAAATTGCGCAATTAATCGCATTGTAATTTTATTATTCTAATTTATTCATATCTATATGATTATAATGAGATATCATTATTTGTTGATCTATGATCTTAGGTAAATTTTTATTTTAGTATGATAATTTAATAAATCATATAAAATCAATTAATAAATGTAGTATTTTATAAATAAGAAAAATAAGAAATATCAATAGATTTATAATACCTCTAATTTGTTAGAGTTAGATTTGATCGATTTTTTTATAAAAATAAAAAAATTTAAAGTTAAGTTCATTTTTGCGAAAAGTAGTCAAAATTCAATTTGAAAAAAAACATTTTTTAACTAATGAGCTAGGTATTTTTTATAGGCTAAATAGGATTAATTTAAGGACGTATGGGAACCCTCCATATAATTAGCGCAAAGTATCCCTCACATTGGCTGATCAACCCTAAATGTTTTTCCCTAAAAACAAATATAACGAACAATTTGTGGCTGAATTTATATAAAATTGAAACAAGGTGAAGACAACAATTGATAAATGTTTATAATAATAAATTAAATTAATACAGATCAAGTTGTTGTATGTAAATGTAAACGATTGGTCAACTCTTCAAATATTGGGTTGGGACATAAGTAATTTCCGAAATTGACAAGTATATTCAACCTTTTATTTCTTATTCTTTATAAGACAAAATTCAAATCTGGTATATACCAATATATTCACCTAAGATTCTATTTTAAACCTGCTATTTTAAATGATTGGTCTTAGGTACTTAAAAAATGGAAATGGAATTAAAATAAAAAAAGGTCAAAAATAGGGTCCTTTAAAAAATAATATTTTCTAACTAATATACCAATAGAAAATTTATCTATTAATTGTCATATATTAAGATTATGTTGATAGATCTTTTTAGGATATTAAAAAATTTTTTATAAAAAATTGTATTGAAAATTAAATTTATTTTTTCAATTTTTGATGGGTCGCGCATCCACCTAAGACCATAGCTATAATAATCTGAGTTCCATATTTTCAACTGATTTGTTTCATAATAGTACAATTAAATTTTATACGTCTTTAGCTTATGCATCACTCATAATAATACTGCAAAAAATCTAATAAATACCTTTGAAAATGGTAAGAAAGTTCGATAGAATAAGTCGGAAATTACTTGTCCCAACCCAATATAATGATCGAAAATGAGGTGATCAATCAATTGGTCCTCCAAATGTCGGCTGATTAAGGTGATCAGACATTCCACCGCATTTCTTGCCAAGATCAAAGATATTGGGTCGATGGTGTGTTTTGGCCTTCTCCATCAAGTAATTCAATCACAAAAGGTGTGATTTTGATTAGAACAAAAAGTTCCGAAAATGTGAAGAGAAAGAACATGTTGGGAGTTGCAGCCTAAAAATAAAAAATAATCAAAAGATTGTAGATTAAAGATCAGCGGATGGAATAAAATTATCGGAGCAGGACGGTTGGTGGCGGCCAGTTCGTGGCGGGCTAGTTAGTGGCGAAGGTCAAAAGGGGAAATATCATGAATGTCCTATATGCCTTGTGGCGCTTTCATTTTTAAAACGGCACCTTAAACCTTCAAGCCAATTTAGAAGCCGGCGCCATGAATTTTGAAGCCGGCGCCATCAGATTAGAAGTCCGCACCTTCAATTTAGGAAGGCGCCTTCAACTCAGGCTCCCTAATAAAATTTAAAGTCGCCGATTCCGCAAAGTTAAAACATAAGCGCCCACTTAAAGTTTGAAAAATGGAAGGCGCCGGCTTTAAATTGATTGAGCCAGCTTATTAGAACATGAAAGCGCCGGCTTACAACTTAAAGGCGCAAATAGCGCCAGATTAAAATTGAAGGCGCCGACTTCTAATTTGGCCTGAAAGTCTAAGGCGCCAGCTTAAAAATTAAGGCACCACAAGGCATAGGGGACATTCATGATATTCCCCCCTTTTGACCTTCGCCACCAACCGACCCGCCACCAACTGGGGTGTACCGTAAAATTATTATCTTCTAGGTCAATTATTAAATAACAATTTATAGGCTGACAAATGACTTTTATGTAATTTAAATGAGCCGAATACATCATCAAACTATAAAATGAATCCATCCTCTCTGCCTTGCACATTCTCTCTTTGTCCCCTAGACATGCGAGAGAGAGAGAGCAGCAGAGGGCACACAGACGTAAAGAGAAAAAAGAAATTGTGTTGATTTCCATGCATTTGCAGCAGAGGGCTAGGGCTGCTCGATAATATCGGTATCGAGTATCGAAAAAATATCGGGTTTTTTCGGTATCGGTATCGAGTATCGGTATCGGGTTTTTGGTATCGAAAATCGATACTTTTTTACACGGAATAAAATGGCATTTTCGAAAAATAAGTAACCGACTGACGGACCATTGGTTTCCATCATTCAAATTTTGTAATACATAATGCCAAAATACTCTAACTTTTTTCTCTGTTTTGTTTTTTCTTTTACAATTCCATAAAGCAGAAAATAATTTGTTGATCTAGTCTAGACAAAAGCCGGCGCCTTCCATTTCTAGTCTAGACAAAACCTGTCACACTCATTTATCTGCTCCTAACTTTTTATTGAGAAGGGGGATTGATTAGCACTTTCTTTTATTTTATAGCCCATTCAATTCTCTATAAAATCTAGGCCTTTGAATTTCGGAAATAACATTATCCAAATATAGAAAAAGAACCTCTAAACTTGCAACCTTTTTTTGAGTTTCAAGATGGAAGAAAAAATCGGACCATTAAAAATTCAAAATAAATTTGAGAATGAAGTTTAAAAAAATCTTTATTA
Organism: Rotylenchulus reniformis; assembly: GCA_001026735.1. Taxonomy (NCBI): domain Eukaryota; kingdom Metazoa; phylum Nematoda; class Chromadorea; order Rhabditida; family Hoplolaimidae; genus Rotylenchulus; species Rotylenchulus reniformis. Next base: position 8,548 of record LDKF01002452.1, on the reverse strand, counting down.
GCATTTGTAGAGTAATTAGTTCTGAACAATATACACTTTAAAAAATACATTTTGGTTGTCTGGTAAAAAAGTTATGAAAATGATACTCACCCTATAGCTGCGTGCTTTCATCAAAAATTTTAATCGGTCCTCTAACTTTATTTTATGAAATTTTTTTGAAAGTAATTTTCACTGATTTCATAGCCGATTTATTGCTCTATCTATTACAAAAAAGATTATGTCTATTGCTCTGGTAAGACCCAAGTTATAAGCCTCTCAAACGAATGACCACCCGTTTTTTGCCTCTAAAATTTGACATTTTCCAAAAATATCCCTTCATTAATGTCTGTATTTTTCCAGATTATTCTTTTGAAAGAAATATTCTCTCTGTATATTTTTGAAGGCCAGGCCCTGGGCTACTTCTCATAAAAAGTTGGAATCGCTCAGCCTGGTCTTTCCTAGAAATTGTGCCAAAATAGCTGAAAAAAAGTTGCGTGCCGTCAACGAAATTTTTTCTTTAAAACTTTGACTCTATTTCTTTTTACAACGGTGAGAAGTTCTAAATCTAATAAAAAATTTTATTCATAATTTTTTTGCGCATCTTTTGATAATATTTGATTTTAATTTGACCAAATAATAAAAAAGTTATTAACAATTTACTCTGTGATAGAACTTTTGACGCACCCTGTAGACAAGAAAATCTTTTTTTCTAAATTTTTTTTCTTTTTTTTCTTTCAAATCTTTTGTAATTCTAATCAATTTTCTTAAGAAAAGAAACCCCAAATCTTAAAATTTTTCCCCACCCATTGTACATTGAAATTTCCTCATAAAAAGTGTTTTTAAGCCAAAAAAAATTCTCAATTTTCTTATGAAAAGAGCCTGAATTTTCAAAAATTTTCTCCGGCGGCCCCTATCGGGACCGCCGCCACCCCCTCTCTATATCAGGGCTGCCAAGTCTGCTTATTTCTAAGCAAAGTGCTTATTTTGAGGGGTTTCCTGGTTTAGCAAGAAAAGGTGGCGATCGAATCTCTCTGAAGAACATGGAATGCAGCAACTTTTTTTGCATTTTAATTTTACGATTGATTTTTTTGAATTGTTTTGAAAAGTATCGAATATCGGTATCGAGTATCGGAATATCGGGTATCGGTACCCAGTATCGGTATCGGGTCCAAATATCGGTATCGGGTCCAAATATCGGTATCGTTATCGAGTATCGGGAAATTTCAGGTATCGAGCAGCCCTACAGAGGGCACACAGACGTAAAGAGAAAAAAGAAATTGTATTGATTTCCATGCATTTCTCTGCCCAAAAATGCATCCCATCGATTTTTTTGGTCAAAAAAATTTGATTGTGCCCGAGATTCAGCACCACAGCCGGAGCTTTTCCGGAGCCCGGAAGTGGAGCCGGAGTCAGAGCAAAAAATTTTAGGGGGTCGGAGCCGGAGCTGGAGCCGCAGCCGAAATTTCTGATTTTCCCAACACTGTATAGGACAGAATTTCGCTTCAACGTATACATAGTTTCAAAAAAAATTCAACATTTTTTATGGCAATGAGTATAATTTAAGTTTTAACTTACTGATTAAATGCAATAGAAAAAAGATTGTTGAAAACCGTTTAAGCCAACTAATTTCAGTGTAAGATTCTGTTTAAGTTTAAGTTTAAGTTTGTTTATCTCCCTTCCAACTATATTCAAGCCTTCTTCCGCCGATGCCAATGCCGTGCTGAGTCATTTCAGCCTAAAGTGCAAAAATGGGCGTTTCAGCCTAAAGGGCAAAAATTAAAATAAAAGTCCAAGAAAACTTTTTTGTTAGACTCGTTAGACTAAAAGTATAAAAGGAAAAGTTGTGCAGAATTTTATTCTCTATCTGCTGGTATTTTTATTTTTTCGAAATTCGGCCAAAAAGTTGGAATTTTTCTCGAAATACCGAAAAATAAAGTNGATGAGCAAAATTTTTTCGTTTTTTTAAATTTTTTTTGTCATTTTTAAATATTCAATTTAATTTTCAATGGAATTTTCCAGAGTCGCTTTTGGATAATACAGAAAATTTAATTGTTGGCGATCCCGATAGGGACACTGAAGAAAAATTTTGATTAGACACTTTTTTCTCAAGAAAGTTGGTCTTTTTAAGGCATTTTTTTATGAGCTGGTTGAGAAAAGTTTCAGTTTAAAAACGAAAAACGTTTTTTTACTTAAAAAATCACTTCTAATTTCTAATCACGTGTATGTGATTCGATTTTATATTGTGCCCTGTTTTTGTTAAAAAAATTTATTTTTGTGAATATTTTATTAAAAAATCCTAGAAAATTTCAATAAATGGACATTTTTGGGAAACATTGTATATTCTGACGAAATTTTGAATTTTTGGAAAAATTCTTATTTTTTAACGAAAACTTTGGGGTAAAAATTCCTATTTTTTGACCAAAATTTTGGGAAAAAATCCAATTTTGACGAAAATTTTCGGAAAAAAAATCAATTTTGACGAAAATTTTCGGAAAAAATCAATTTTTGATGAAAATTTTGAGAAAAAAATTCAAGTTTTTGACGAAAATTTTGAAAAATTGGATCATTTTTGGATCACGTGAAAAAAAGTGATCCGGACGTGATCTGATCTGATCCTGGGATTTCAAAAATGATCTGATCCTGATCTGATCCAGGAGCCTGGATCAGATCAGATCAGATCAGATCAGATCAGGATCAGATCATGGATCAGATCATAATTTGGTGGATCACGCAAACACTGCATAGCACCTGCTAATGCATCCATCGATCCATCCCCATTCCCCATACCTTTCCTTCCTCGTCCCCTTCCCACTTCCTACCCTTTCCATCGGTCAATGAAATCGCTTCTGTTCTCATCATCCAATCGTCCTTTAGGCCATCCATCCTTCGTTTATATGTATTTCAGGGTGGCTTTTTCCAAACCACTAAAATGCGGCATTTGCCTATTTTCAGCCTAAAAAATGCGGCAAAAATGCGGAAATTCCAGAGAAAAATGCGGCAAAAAATGCGGCTTTTTAAAAGATGAACAAAAATCAAATATAATTATTCAAAAACATTTTTTCTGCATTATCCTCACTACTTTTCACTTTGTCAAGCAATTGTTGGTTGGAAATAGAGGTCGTGTAAGAGTAATCTTTAGGCGGTGATGGAGAGTGGGGTGGCGGCGGCCCCGAGAGGGGCCGTCGGAGAAAATTTTTGAAATTTTTGGCCATTTTAATAAGAAAATTGAGAATTTTTTTGCTTAAGAACAGTTTTTATGAGGAAATTTCAATGTAATAATGGGTGCTGGCGGCCCCGATAGGAGCCGCCGGAGAAAAAATTTTGAGATTTAAGGTGCTTTTCTTAAGAAAATTGATCTTTTTTAGTAGGGTTATAAAAGTTCAGAAATGCGGCAAAATGCGGAAAAAATGCGGCAAATGCCGCATAAATGCGGCTGTTAGACCACCCTGATGTATTTATAATATCAAATCCAACGGTTATCTTAGTGAGGCAAAAGGATTACCAAAATATTAAGATCTATACTATTTTTTATTTAAAAATTTCAAATTGAGGGGTCAATAATTTCCTCAACACACTTTACCTTTTTCCCTGTTGGCTATGGGCCTTTACATTTTTATAATTTTTTCCAAATGATGAGTCATGAATTATTTACAAAATAAATATGAATTTTTGCATTCAACTAGATATGATAAGAATTTTGATAAGGATTATTATATAGATTAATCTATAGCCTTCCATATGGAGCATGCAGATCTTCCAAATTCGCCGCAAAATAATTCCCATCACTCAACTCCAGAAGTAATCTCGGAGCAAATAAATGAACATGGTGCTTTTTTGATCGCAAAAAATAAACAATGTTTTTTCTTTTTAATAGATATATACTATCCCGAGGGGAAAATTGTGCTGAAAATTGAAAGATTGTCCGAATTTGCGCGAGAAGACGCTAACAGTCGGCGACTCAGCGATGCTGTACACATTCGAGGCCTTCTCTGGAAAATTTTTGTAATGCCCGTATGGGATTTGAGACGCCGCCGAAACCGGACGCGGATCGTACAAAAGCACTTGGGCTACTTTTTGCAGTGTAAAGCGGACAATCCAGGTGAGTTACTAAATAATATATACAGTATATCTAATATGTATAATCGATGTTTTTATTTTGCTGAGATGGTAAAATACCTTTTCAAGTTATAGATTTTTTTTTGAAAATGAGCAATTTTATTATAAAGAAAAATATCCCGAAAAAATTGGTTTTAAAAACTAGTTTTTCAAAAAATTCCGGAATCTTTCACGGAAATCCGAACAAACATAGCCTATTTAAGTTACTATAATTATGACCCATTCGGTTGTTGGAAAAAGTTTCCGAAACTAATTAAATATTTTGCATTTTCATATCAAATTAACATAGCACCAGGGAAATTATATTTAATAATAAAAGAGGTTACCGATTCTAAAGGGCCCTCCATAGGTGAAGATATAGGAGATTTGTATATTTTCATTAAAAATTTAACTAATTTTTGAATTCGAAGGAGAGGGGAGGTTCCTGTTTGCAACTTGTTTCCTGTTTTTCCCTCCCCCTGTATCTCATTTATATATCGCTGCTTTCATACATAAAATCAAAAACATTCATTGAAAATGCTTGCAGAAGCGAACTGGAGTTGTGACATATCCGCTAATCTACGCATCATTGCGCAAAAAGAGGGAAAGGCGGATCATGCGAGGAAGATTTGCGGAAATTTCCGCGCCGAACGAAACGAATGGGGATTTCGAGAGTTTATGACAATCGAAGTTCGAGTTTATGGATATTTTCTGATTTTTGCTTGATTTGCTTATTCCAGATGTTAATGAACCCTGAAAATGGATGGTATGACGAGAAGAATGATACGGTGATTCTTTCGGTGGATATGCTAGTAGATGCTGCCCATGGAATTGTGTAAAATTAAATTTTGACGAATTCTTAATTTTAAAAATGTGTTTATTCAATTCGGAGAGCAACAAAAGCAATAATAAAAAGAAAATAGGGAAAAAATCATCAAATTAACAAATTAAGATCTCGCGCATCACTTGCGGATCGGATGCTGTATTTGTTGGTCAGTGGAAAGGATACCAATGTGCACTTTTTGGTGGGCAACGGAAAGAGCGAAAAGAAAGTTGGTGAAAATTTATATTTCTGTAGTTTCATTTGGGATCAAGCTATTTCATCTACTGACATTTCATATACTATTTTAAATACTCTGAAATGACTCGGCTTAAACGTAACCTAGAAAGTTGAACTTTTAGTTAAAAGCTAGAGCATAAAATTAGCTACAAAATGAGCTTAAGCCCGTCAGAATTGACCTATTCCGGAAAAAATTATGGCCGAAGTGATTGCCACATGTTGGCAAATTTTGCGTATATTTTGGAAATCATGTCGAATAAGGTTCATAGTTACGCCTCCCCCTCCCTCTGAAACCAAAAAGAAACGGGGGAGGAAGAGGGTGAAATAAAAACAGGAAATAAAGCAGAAAAAAGACCATCCCCAAGAAATTCATCTTTTTAATGAAATTGATTTTTTAATGAAACAATAAAATACTGAACAATTAGGCTCTAATATTCCTATGAATTAAGCCAAAGTACATTCATTGCCATTTTTAACTCGTGAGTGCTTCTCTGATTTGGTTTCTGACTCATTTTTATTTTGTCCTGAAAAAAAATAAATTTAACGGACGGTGTATCCCTAATTTCATCTTTTTATATATCGGTTGTCATATATCACCAATTATAAAAATTAGAGATCGACCAAGTGCCGTAGTACGTACACGAACTTCGCGAAGTATTTGATATGTTATACTGGTTTTTTGACAACCCGTTCTAACTCACGTACCAGTTTTTCAAGTGTTTTGGCACGTGACTATGCACCCCCTGCCTACTGGTACGTGACATTTTGGTACGTGCTTTCTTAAAAAAAGTCGATCTCTAATAAAAATGTTTCTATTCAAATGCACCTTTGATAATGAGGATAGTTATGCATTATGATTTGGCAAATATGCCTATAAAAATGCAAATTAAAGTCACTCTAAATCAAGTGGAAAATGGGTTTTTCGTGGTTATTTCGGCGTTGTGATATCAGAGAAAAATATGCATTTGCATAACTATCCTCATCCTGTTCATTAATCTTTATTTTTCATCCTTTATTTTACCCGATAATATTTTTAAATTTAATTTTTTAAAGTATTATTTCGATTTTTTTTTGACTTAAGCCCATAAATATGATATCGTTGATCTGGTCCATGCATGTGCGGAGTTTCCAAAATTGTCTATTGACAATGTGCTATTCGCGTTGGGCAAAGCTTTACTCTACAACTTGAAGGTATACACAAAAATATAT
>LDKF01002451.1:3687-21582 GCA_001026735.1 Rotylenchulus reniformis | reverse complement strand
CCCGCTAACATAGTGAGGGGTTGAAAAATCAGTTTCAATTTTAAATGAACGGTCGTTCATCCACGCGAATGACCTGTCCATTGGATGACATCCACCTTTCAATGTAAAATAATATTTAACCATGATTATTTTCTGGTTTATATTCATCAAATAATCTTATAAATTAATTCCCAAAAATTTTTACGGGCTCACCAAATTATTGTGTTTATGCATGGTACGATCGACGCCACTTCAAAGGGCGAATGATCCGCGTGAATGAACTACCGTTTGTTTTTAAAACCGTATTTTCAACCCCTCACTATGTTAGCGGGCCAAAAAAGCCAAAAATATACGATGCAATGTGAGGGTGCTCTACAAGATAGGATGGGTTAAATTTCGATCTGAATACTGGCACCTCGGGATGTTCCCTTGTAAGTAAATCTAATAATATGTTAAGTGTCGATGATTCTGACCATGGGATTAACCAATCTTTTTGATCCGACCCAAAGATCAGTCTCACAGACTTGCGGTGGTCGGCCATCTTCTGAAAATGCCATTTTTATTGTAGGAAATGAATCAGTCGGCGGAAGTTTTGGATAGTTTGCAGATAAACCAGGAACATTTAAACACCCCACGGTTTTTGGTAGCAAATTTGTATGGTATACATTTTTCAGATTCACACATTGTCATAACATATTTCTAGAATTAGCATTATTATTAGTAAGCAATTTTAAGTCCAAAAAATTTGTGGGGTTAAACACTTGCAAAATGCGGCTTAATAAAGGATCTTATCATATAAATTCAAATTTGCTATTACAATGTTTTCTTCTGCCCGTTTCACATTTGCATTTGCGTTTTTCTTGCTTTAATACTTTTTGAGAAGAATGGTGTCGCCGATGATGTACGTACAGTATTTTACATTTTGAAAGTTTTCTCCAAATCCTGAAAACAACTCGATCGGGATCGATTTCGGTAACCCAAAACCAACATTCCCGATCTTCATATTTCCACAATTTTTAGTTTAGCGATGCCGCGACTATCAGAAACCTAGAATCACATAGGTACTCTACAATTTGTGGTTTTTTTAAACCAACACATTTATTTTGTTACACATTTATTATTAATCTTGTTGTTATTAAATAATTTAAATAAAAAAGATCAATTTGATTCTTTTTGTTCCTGACTAACCACCTTGGATTTTTTTGAAAATTTTGGACCAATAAGGAGGAAAAATTATTATTGCGATTAGTCTTTGATCAAATTCCTATTAGTGAGCAAAAAAATTATATTTAAACACAATTTTCGATGGGCCATTCTATTACACATCGTTTCCTTGTGTTCGATTGATTTTTGCATCTCCTCCAAAATAATGGTAATTTATAATTTTTTAAATGAAATATTTCAAATAGTTACTAAAAAGTAATAAGTATTTCCCAATGTGGATTTTGTAATTTTGGAAACAAATTAATTATAGGAGAAAAGTTAGTGGCTACCACAAAAAAAAATAAAAAAATTTAATTTCAATGGAAATCTCAATTTGAATTCCATAAGTTAATTTCAGAAGATTGCTGATAAATGTTGTATAATTGGATTGTCATATAAATACTTTTATTAAATTTAGGTCCATTTTTTCGCCTTGGTTTGCTTGGTTGCGTTTTTTTCTGGTGGGTTGTGTTGCTCAGTTCGAGACACCGGCTAAAGAACATGGTAAAGAACAAAATCATAATTTTTTTCACTAATTTTTCTTTTACCTATTCTGAAAGTGTGGTAATTTATTTTTTTAGTCTTCCAAAAATCGATTAAGCAAGATTACAGTATAGCAACCATGTTAAGATTTTTACAGTAAAAATATTAAGTATTTTTAGGATAAAATAAAAATATTTCCAATATTATTAAATTGGCATTAAGCATGCACAATGAAGTGTCCTCCTGGCCACCATTGCGAATTTTTCTCCTTCCATTGCTCCCGTCAACCATGTCCTAGCCTGATGATTTGTGCGAATAACAAATAAAAAGACACCCGCGGTACAGTAGGGCTGCTCGAAACCTGAAAAATCCTGAAACTCAAAAGCGGAAACTTGGACCCGAAACCCGAGAAGTCGAAACTCGAAACCCGAGACCGAAACCCAAAAAACCCGAAACTTTTCCCGACTCAAAACTGAGAGTTTCGAGCAGCCCTACGGTAGAGGCTTATTACACATCATTATTGTCGATTTTTGATATTTTGTAAAACAAATACTTACATAAATTTTGGTGACTTATTATTTATGCATTATTTCGATATGAAAAACAAATGATCTTTTTACTGCTTTAGTTATTTTTTTAAATCATTCATTTAAAGAATAGGATAGCAAAGAGAATCAATCATTCACGTGAAATCTAAAAATATAAGATATATTCAATTGTTTTTTGTTTATTAGGTTTGGGGAGTCTCTGTGGAATTTTTATAGGAAGTCCGGGAGGATTATAGCAAAAAGACTGATTACTAGTGCCTAATGCCAAATAAGCAAAATAAAATAAACAATAAATAATGAGAGTGAAATTTTTTTGAAAGGAAATGTCATATGAATGACTCGGAAAAATCCTTAATACATTTCTTACCAAATAAAATTTGTCGTTGTATTTCAATATTGAAAATCCCAGTTTTTGGACGTAAAAAACACATTGGACATGAGTCCAAAATATAAATGCATAGATAAATTAAAAAAATATTTATTATATTTTTTGCATATATATGCATTTATTTTTGGCCTAGATAAAATTAAAAATATTGGATCAAATGGTCCAGTATAACACATTTTTTCTCCATCATCATTTTTCCAGGTTTACCAAGTTTAATTGAAAAAGTTGATAAATCATTACGCTCAACTGATTTTAGCTTTACTAATGATCAACCGTTCTTCATTGGTAAAGGAATAATGATTTGTAGAAGCGGACGGAGAGTTTTGGTAAAAGGGGTAAAAATTTATTTAATAAAATGAGTTTTAATCCTAAAATCAATTCTGAATCAAAATTCCTTAATTCAGCGAGTAGAGCATAAACAGGCTGATAATCTCTTTTATCTTTTATATTTTTTATGCCTTTTCACACACATGGTATGCAATTATTCTTTCTGTTTCTTCTCTCTCGCACTTCTTCGATATTCCTCCTCGATGATCTCGGTGTTTCACCTAGCGGCATACTGCTATATTTTGACAACATCCACATGGAATGCTGCCGTGAATCCTCGGGATCATTACATAGCACATCGTTCCCCTTGAGCACACTGTTCCTCTACAAGCTAAACAAATAAACAAAAATTTTATTATATTTAATTGCAGCACGAATGCTTGAGAATTAAATGTATGGCTCACGAATGCTTAAAAATAAATTTCCAAAAAAATTTAAATTACCATATCTCTAGAAAATAAACCTTGATTACCTGGACTGAAAATGTTTAAGATGCGTGATCAAAAGGTTAGGAACGGTGTCCAAAAAGGAAATATTCTCCAAAAATCCCAAACAAAAGTGTAAAAAGCAGTTAATATGATTTATTAATTCAAAAAATTCAGGCTATAATATATATCTGAAGTCATATTGGCATTGATCCAGATATACATACATTTTGATTTCTTTTTTCTTTTGTGGAATTTTTTTGTTTTAGCCATTTTTCCATCTATCCCATGAGAAAATGGCTTCCTAAAATGGTCAACTTCAGTGTTTGTGAATTAAAAATAAAACAAAATTTTTTCTAGAAAAAGATTTCGGAGAATTAAATGGAAATATTTGGAATAGATCCGATTGTTGAACCTTAAAACGATTTTTCAAAATTTTCTCTAAAAATTATTGTAGAAAAAAATTATAATTGTGTATAAATAATTAAAATATGGTAGTTGGTGGACTTGACTATGTTTTTTGGTTGACTTACGGTTGTTCGGCACACATTTGATCCCGCCATCACAAGTTCTGATGCAATGCGTGTCTCCGACGCATTTGGCCACATCGGCAGCTGGCCGTGGGCAACTTTGTTCAGCATTGGTCATGCCGAGACCAATCAAGATGATCAGGCATGGTGCCAAAGCTGAACCAATCATCTAAAAGTTAATAATAATAAAAATAATTTATTTGATGGCTCAATACAAAATAATTTTATTTGTGGCACATCTTTTCAAGAGTATAAAATTACGATAGGTCAAAAACTAAAATAGAACAGGTACTCAACTATTTTTTAGGAAGCAAAAACAATTCAGCAAGAAGTTTAAAAATCCATCACCGTAAAAAAGTGAAGAAAAATCGCAAATGATTTAATTAATATAGAAATTAGTAAAAACAAAAATTCTTACCTTTTGCATTTTGTATATTGACTATAGTTTAGAGAAATAAATATTATATGTATCTAAAAAAATTCATTAAATAAAAAAAGAACCTACAGGTAAACTGAAAAATGTAGAATCAAATCGGATTTTATATTCATTTTAGTAAAAGATTATATGTATATATAGTATCTATGAGGTGGTACTAGGTCTAATGCTAAAAATATCAAAACTCAATATAGGTCTAATGCTAAAAATATCAAAACTCAATATATCCTTCATAAATTTTAAAGTTTATTAAGACAAAAAATAAAAATAAATATAAGTAAAAAAAATAAAAATTTTTAAAGAACTTAAAAATTAAAATTGCTAAAAAAATCAGATATAAATTTTTGATAATATTTATCTTTTTTAGTTTTCCACCCAAGCTTTGAAAAATTATTTGGAAGTGTCCTATGTATATGGTGATATTTGGCAAAAATTAAATTCACACAAATTTGGTTCAATATTTATTTAAATGGCTAATCCCGATGGTCATGCATGTAAAACGAGATTAGATGGAGAAATCAAATTCATCAGATACAATTCTGATCAAAATCATTTTATAAATCCCTTTAAAGTGATATAGAATCAATGTGAAGCAAGATTATGCGTCTCTCTCGCCATATATATATTAAAGAATCATTTTTTGTGGTTTAAACTTTCACAGTACACTTTACCTAGCAATAATATACAGTATCGGTTTAATTTAGAATTAAATTAGCGTTTATTATAAAATTAAATATTTATAGAAATGGATTGTCTTTATCATGTTAGAAAATAATTTTATTTTAGGTTGAAATGCTTTCCTGAAAGCTGCTTGATGGCTGACAGCCCAGAGACATTTAAAGATGATTTTTAGTCATCAAAGCTGTTTGCTTACTAATCCCGCAAAATTGGATGATTTCTCACGAGATTGATCACACTGGGTGAAGAAATAATACAATTGAAGTCAAAAAGAATACATTATCGCATCCCACGCTCCGTTCCAATTGTTTAGAAATTATTAAATAAAATGTAAAAAAACTTCTAGACTTAAAAAATATATTTCCATCAAAATTGATAAAATTAATTTATTTGTTTTGATTCTGAAATCTCTCTATATATGTAACAGTTTCCGGTACCAACAGGAGACGCCGATTTTTTTTTTTGAAAAATTGATAAATAAGTTGGTGCTAGGTCGTTACCGCTAAAAACCGCCACATGGGCGTTAAAAAAACCGCCACACGCTATAGTCTGGCTGAAAACTTTTTTGTTAGACTTGTTAGACAAAAAGTATAAAAAGCAAAATTGTGCAGAATTTTACGCTGATTCGAATGATATAAAAATTTTTCCGAAATTCTAACAAAAAGTTCGAAATATCCTCTAAAAACCGTATTTTTTAACGCCCCATGTGGCGGTTTTTTAACGGCTCAGCACCAAATAAGTTTTCACCGGATTCGGTTAATAGTTTATCCGGATCCGGTTCATAGTTCAACCGGATCCTATTCTAAGGTCGTCCAGTTACTAAAACTTCCGCATACGGTTCTTAGACCAACATGATCCGGTATTTGAAAGCAATAATATTCTATGGGGCAATAAAAAATTAAACTAACAAACTGATCATTTTCAAAATTTCACCAATTCGAAAAATAGAATTAATTTGGGTACACTTCATTAAATTTGATAAATCTAAAAAATGATAGGCTATTAGTACCATTTTTCTAAACTTCCATCTATTAATTTATGATTATGACGTAAGCATAAATATAATTTTAAAAAGATGATTAACATGAAGATTCATGGATTAAGCCCACATTAAAATTGAAAAATATAAGAATAGGTAATGAATGACAAATTGATACTTATTATGATAAAGATCAATTTTCCAAAGTGATGTTTTATCTGTCATTTGGAAGATCGAATTTTGCTGGAGAACCCGAGAGGATACTGATTCGGGACACCCTTTTCCGGATGGACATGGTATAACAACACGCTGACAATCTCCTCGTTGGTCATAATTTCGGTAGGAACTGCAAAATATATGGTGCATAAAATATATAAGTTACTAACAATACTTATAATTGTTTAAAGTATATATTTAGGACGCTAGTTTTCGCGAATACAATTTTAATCAATCTTTAATAATAGAGAACTTCAAAAACGTTTTATAATATACAATTAAATCTGAAAATTCATTTATTCTTGTAATGTGAAATTGAAGTATTAAGTTAGTAGGTATGGTGTTAATATTGAATAGTTTTAAAAAAGTGAATTTTTATTATGTAAAAGATTTGATTTAAGATTTTCCAGGCGAATGAAAGTTGTCCAATAAGTGTAAAATTAGGGGATTTCTAAAATTTATTTGAACAATTTAAAGTGATTTTACCAATGATGCTGGCAAAGTTGTCTTTCGGGATTAGAGGAAAACGGATCTTGAACAGCGCCGGACCGAGAATCTTACGACGACTGTCCCCTGTGGCTTCCATACTGCGTTTGTGGCATTGTGCATCCGCCCAACGGAGGGCCTATAAATTGAAAAAAAAAAACAACGAACTTCAATGAATGGACGAAGGTTTCAAATCGGCAAACTCGACCATTCTATAGGGGGGTTTCAATAGGCCTTGGATTGGTATCCTATCAGCAAAAAAATATGCGCTTCGCAAAATTTAAAGCTCACCGCAAACTAAATGTCATGATTATCGACCGAATTCCTTTAGCTAGCTTGCTATTAATTCGATTTTATAACTCGTAAAAATTTAGTCTGACATCAAATACAGCCATAAATTCTGAACTCACTGCGTTCGGGCTGGGTCGTTTGTCGAAAAGTGCCAATGTGGAAAAATGCCAATGTGGGCGTTTGTCGAAAAGTGCCAATGTGGAAAAATGCCAATGTGGGCGTTTGTCGAAAAGTGCCAATGTGGGCGTTTGTCGAAAAGTGCCAATGTGGGCGTTTGTCGAAAAGTGCCAATAAGGGTGGAATAATAGATTAATTAACTGAGGATAGTAAAATAAATATTGTAAAATTAAACCTAGACTAAAATTTTTAAACTAAAATGCATTTTTTTGTAAAACAATAATGAATATGACCTTGCAAGAAAAATATCTTCAGAACAACAATGAACCTATCGGCGACTGGTTTTCGCTAATATGGGTGGAGGTCAAAGAAATTGGGTTCAGTGTAGGAGCAATCATTCTCCATTTTCCTGTTCTGATTCGACCGAATTGCACGGCTTCTCCTTTAATTGCAGCTTATCAGTGTATGTTATAAAAAATTTATATTAATTTTTTTATTTTTCAAAATTAATAAGAATTTAAAAATTTTGAACGGATACGGAAAATAAAAAGCTTCAAAAAATCTGTTAATTTAAATCAAATTAAGAATTGTTTGGTGGCAGCATCATTTTCCGGTTTCCTCTACTGCACTGACCGAATTGTTATCTCCATTCCTGTAAGTCATAAAAATAATAAACCGAATCCCAATTTCAATGCATAAAATTTGGTTAATTTAAGGTCGCATAACCTAAGTGAAATCTAAAAACCGGTTTTTGGGACCAATAAATGAAAATGGGCTTAGATAACGGCAGAACAAAAATAAAGGATCCGTGCCTTTTTTTAATAAAGGGCCCAAAACATACCTAANGAAGATTTATAAAAGGTCAGAATAAATTTTCAAACGACAATTGTATATAGGTCTAAAATTTTGAAATTTTTTTAGAAAATGCAAATCAAGAGAAAATAGCCATTTTATCCTATAATCTCGTAATTTCCGCAATAAAAAATGACGGAGGGTTTCGAGTTAATGACGGAGGGTTTCGAGTCGGGTCGTCCGAAAAACTTCGGGTTGGATTTCGAATCAAAATAGGTCGAGATTAGGGTTTCGGGCGGAAGGGTTAATTTACTGATGCATTTTTTAAATAAAATTTTTGTATAATAGGCTAACTTGCAGGACTAGTTATCGTATCGCTTATGATCTTTCCCCTATTGCCATATATCGTTTTTTAGCCCTATCATCTATCGCATTCCGCTATCGCTTTTTAAGTTTATTTTATCGCCTGTAGCATATCGCTTTCAATAATTGATGTTCTATAGCTCTGACAGCAGAGCTTAAGCTTTAAATTTAGCTGACTAGCTTGCTTAACATGGCTTTATTTATTTTTTATTTTCTGTTTTAGCTTATTTTATTTAAAGATTTAAACAAAACTAACATTTTATAATTATGTTATTTAAACAATTAAAATTAAATTTTTAGATAAATTTGACTTCTTAAATTTATTAAAATATACTATCGTAAAATAATTCTTAAATAGACATTTTTATTAGGCATAAGATTTTAACTGAATGAATTATTTCAGTATGAGTGATCACATGTCTAATAAATCAGTAAAACAATTTTAAAAATTTATGCGTGATTATTCAAAAAAACTCAAAACAGCACTAAAATAAAAATTTTAATTTTTTAACTATTTGTAAAAAATTGGAAAAATTTTATAAAAATAAACTACTTATTATTAGTAGTTTAAATATAATTTAATATTTATTAGGGTGTCAAGACATTTGTTCACGCATTATCAGTTTTTTGCTTTCCATTCTTAAGCACCAGAACAGATGGCCCGCCAACAGTCGGCCGCGCTACTAGCAATTGGATCGCCACCACTCGACCCGTTCCGTCCAAGAATTTTTATTCGCCTTTTTTTTCTTTTATTGCTGTTTGATGTGTCTTTAAGTTCGCTTTGTGTGTCTACGGTATGGGCCGAACCACACTTTATTCTAATTTATAAATATTTAACAAATAAAAATAAATAAAGGGACACCGTACTGAAGAGGCCCATCCCTATATTTATTTTTTTTGCGTACGTTTAAAATTCTAACCTTCGATTTACTGTATTTCTTAAAATTTTACATTTATTTTAATTTAGTATTTTTTAATGATATAATTAATATTTATTTTATGTTTATTTTATAATCATGTAACTTTTTATTCATTTCGTTATTGGCACTTTTCGACAAACGCCCAAATTGGCACTTTTCGACAAACGTCCACATTGGCACTATTCGACAAACGCCCACATTGGCACCTTTCGACAAACGCCCAAATTGGCACTTTTCGACTAACGACTTAGCACCACTGCGTTCCAGATGGCAATTTCCCCTTTATATAACACCAGTTGATCCCGCGCAAATAGATGAGAGAGAAGTGCCTGATCAATCTCCAAAAAATTGTCATTTTCAAGCACAGCACAAGCATTCTTGTCAACGAATTCCCAGCAGCGATCCATCAGACTCTGTTAAAATATTTTTTTTATGAAAATCAACAAATTTATTATAAAATTAACTATTGCTGCTACCTTCACATCATAATAAATAGCTTTGCCCAATGCGTAAAGGACATTGTAAACATCCAATTTTGGACAATCCGCGCATGCATCGATCAGATCGGAGATATCGTACTTCTTGGCTTAAAAATACTTATTTTTCAACTAAAAAAGAAATTATCAATTAGAATAAAAAGATGGAAATATCAAAAATGGTAATAAGAATAATTGTTTATATTTTAGTTTACATGTAAGAAGAAGCATTTGAAAGTTTGCTAAATATAATTAAAAAGATTATCTGCTCACCTGTTGATCCTACCTTTATTAATCAATCTGGATTAAAATAACCATTTTTTATATAATTTGATATAATTCTATGATTTATTTTTTCCGCTGCAATAATTAATTACCCGCGAGGAGAACGTCGAACACATTTTCCTGGTTGAGTCCGCCCAAATTTGTTGTGTAGATGAAGTTGAGCATCACCTGAAAGGCCTCAGGCTTCACATCCGTTATCTCGATCACTTTGTCGGAAGTACCACAATTGGAATCAAAGTCGAACATTCTGTCGAAAACATAGGACAGTGTGGCGAGGATTCCTTTATGAGCGGAGAATTGCTGAAAAAGAAAAATACTTTGAAGCGGGAATAATAAAAGGATCTAATTATAGATTTTATAAAAAAATAATTTATAATATTCTTCGCAATGAAAAATCAAACTACACAAATTTGCTTAACCTCTTTTTCGCACTCTCCAGCTCCCACCAAAAATCGGACATTGGAATCTTTTTCACTGCTCAATAAATACGCCATCCGATCGGCAAGTGATGCGAGAGTTCTAAACGAAAAAAAATGTCGTAGGCTTAAAAATGTAACCACTATTATTATAAATTCTATGCATTTTTAATGTGTAATATAATTTTTTAATATCCTTAAATCAATGTCAAATATATGTACCTAAAATTTAAATTAACCATCAAATTATAGGGACTTTTATTAAATAAGAGTATACTATAATGATAAAATTCTGGAAATTTAATAGTTTGAGGGTGTGGAATTTGGAAAAAAATTCCCCCTACTGCTGAGAAATTTCTTCTTAGCTAGCTTTCCAGTATGGCTTTGAGGTTGGCCAATACCAAGATTTGTTCTTTCCGTAAGAAATATTGTCAATTATAATTTGACATTTTTATTGATTTATTTTCATTTGTTTAAAATCAGTTGGGCCCATAATTTTTTGGATATATATGAAATCCTTTTAAGCTGCTGGCCTAAATATTGCTAAGAAATCTTTACTTGGCTCGCTAAAAACACTCTCCTACCAGGTCACACCATAAAAAATTCACTTATTGTTTTCACGCGATCATAACTCAGCAAAGAATAATTCAAAAAATCTAAAAACTCGTGAAAAGATATTCCTATATGTCCTCTACAATTATAGTTCTATACCATTTATCATGTCTATTGAAATTATAGAGAAAAATTCCTGAATTCACCTCAGTCAACAATGGCCAAGCCGGGTTTTTGGGTTTAAAGACAGATTTTAAAGGAACCTGTTGGGAAAACAGAAAAAATCACCAAGTACAATTTTTTGGCCAAAAGGGAGGGAACCACCGATTCTCCTGTTTAAACCCTTTAATCACTTTGCCAATTTCAATTCAAATCAAAGCCCAAGGTTTCACCAAAGTTTTCCTCAACAAAAGAACTTTGTTCACCAGTAAATTTATGATCACAAATCGAAAGGATCCGAACATATAACAACAGAACATTACAATAGCTACTCAGAGGGGGTATTTAAAGGGTTGTTGATCAGAGAACAATGGAGGCGACATTTACAAAAAAGGAAGATGAAACGGAAGAAGTCGTTATGAGTCAAAGGTCAAAGGAGAAAAAATGTGTAAATATCAGATGGGACGAAAAATGAGAAAAGGGCGAAGAATGATCAGTCATAATTTTTATGAAGAAGAGGACATTTTAAAAATAGAAGATTAGAATGACCGAAAAATCGCATTCCGCGATACTCCCGGCCGAGACAGAAAAGACAAAAAATAGCAATGGAAGAAATGGGGAAGAAAAAATTCACAATTTCATTTATCTCCTTTTGATCCGGATGTAGATGGGATTTTCCGCTCTTCGTCCATTCGCTTGGCTGCTGCGACGCCCTTGTGCAACCATTCCTGGCTCCGCGCTACCGCACTCCACATTTCCAAGCGAGTCCCCTCATCGCTCTCCCCAAATTTGCACAAATGCACCACATGAGAGATGGCTTTCTGTGCTCGCGAAAAAGCATACACCTCTTCCAATCGAGACCCGTCCCATGGCTTGGCTCCCTCGAACTCCGGATACTTTTTGGCGACACCCATGATGCTTTCACGCGCAACTTCTTCCACAATGGCCTCCGTAGGGACACTCAAACTTCGAATTGGACTGGCTGGCAGTTCCCCTTCTTCTAATTCCTCCTCTTTAGGTTTCTCTTCGCACTTTTTATCCTTCTCTTCCTCCTTTGTTCGGTCAATCTTGGGGATTCGAAACTTTTTGACCTCCTTAGGCTCTTCCTTCTTCTCCATCTTCACTGACTTCTTCGGCTTTTTCTCTTCCTTAGACCGACTTTCTCCCTCGCTCTTCTTCCTTTTTTTGACCTCCTTCTTCTCCTTCTTTGCCTCCTTTTGCTCTCGCTCTTGCTTTCCTGATCCCTCGACAGTGGCCACCAACTTCTTAGCTTCTTCATGGCGTCGTTCTTCGGACTCGTCTTCACTTTCGGACACACATTCTCCTTCTGAACTTTGGGTACTCGCACTGTCACTGCTCTCATCCGACTCCGAACCGCTTTCCGACTTGCTCTTCTCGCTCTTCTCCTCTTCTTTTTCTGGACTTGGGGCCTTCACTTTGCGGCGTGGCTGGTCCTTTCGGCTCTTCCTCTCCTCCGGCTCTGGTATGTCCTTCCTGGGGGCAATCGGCTGCTTCTTCGGCGGCATGGGCTCTTTCACAGCGTCCAACGAAATAAGGCACTGAATGATTTCCTCCTCCAGATCGCACCTTATAAGCACCACTGTGACCTTTCTATCTCGATTCATCCCTTCCAAAATTTGACCTTCCTTAGGGATGATACGCTCCCCGCTCACATCCAAAAAAAGAAACACACACATAATGATGAGCAAACCCATCTTCCTTGTCATTTCTCCAAACAATCTCAGGTCTGACATTCCCAAATTGGTCTGAGTCGATCGACTGACATTCCTTGGCATCTCTTCGGCCTCTTCCTTCTCTGTGGGTCCTTCTTGATCTTTCTCCGATCTCCAGGGCACTCTCCACTTGGGTAACTCGCTTTTTGCTTTCCGGGGTGGGGTGATTCCGTAAGTAGCCCAATATTTATCCCAGGGATCCATACTTGTCCCGACCATCTCTTCCTCATCCATCACCAAAGATATCCCAAAATTATTCAACTTGTAAGCCTTCAACGCTTCCTGGCATATCTCCCACGAGTCAAATTCGAGTGACACTTGCTCCATCCCAAAGTCAAATCCATCACGCTCTTTAATTGCGGGCAGTTTCGGTCTGCGCAATGCCCGACCATTCATTTCGCACTCTCGCTCCAAAGTAATATTCGGAAGAATCGCAATCATTTTCGAAGCTGGCTTGTCCGAAACTCGCGCATAATCAATGACCCGGCTGGAATTCTTTCGGTAAACCATTTTTACGCTGTGCTCTCTCATGGTTCTTTCCAATCGTATCATTAATCCTGCCCATAAATCCTTTCTTTGCTCGAAGATCTCTTCCAAATCCTTAATCCCTGGCACATCTTCAACCAAAAGCCACAAATAGCAAGTCAGCTCCATCAGGAAACATCCAGATTTTCCGGGTGACTTTGGCTTAGGCATACTTCTTTCAGCAAACACCTTTTGCACTTTGATCGGAGCTCTTCTACCCTTGCTTCCTCCTTTCTTGCTCTCCATCTTTGCTTGTTCAATGGGGTATTCCTCTTCTTCTCGAATGATGCTCAACGCTTGGATGGCTGGGCTTATATGCTCCTTCAGCGGCCATGAATCAATCGCAGCTCCTCCCTCCGGAATGTCAATTCTGAAACACTCCAGCTCATGAATGTCAACTCTGACGCAATCCAGCGTCCTTCCCGGCCGCAACTTATCGAAAACCAAAATAAGCATAATCGATCGGCACAACCATCGGTATCCCCGAAAAAGAGGTTGGCATTGCACGAGGATATAAAGACAAAAAATGCACAACATGATGGCTCCAACGGCATAAATCCAATAGTAATCGCCAAAAATCGATCCGACAAGATTTACCAATTCTTCGAAGTTGGTCAACATCTCCCAATCAAAATCCAAATTCAGAGTTCCATTGTTTGCTCCTTGGAAGTTCCTTGCTATATCGAATTTTGACCTAACATCGGTGAAGATATGGTTAAGCTCTCCTCTCAGCTGGAAATCCGTTTTTCCTCCAATGCATTCGACCTCGCATTTCTCATTTACAACTCTGTCATCAAACGCCAGGGTGACCATTTGTGCGGTTCCATTTTCTGCGCATTTTGCTGTGAATACTTTCCCTCCTGAACACTTGATTTCTGCCAAAGCTGATCCGAAGTCCGTTGTACATGTGAGATTTAATCCTGCTCCTTCAACACAACGATAGCAACCTGAGAATTCCGTCACATTCACTGAGCATAAACTTGATTCCTCTATCACCGCCAAATGAAATTTGTGCATCTTCACAATCACTCGGATAGGAACATATCTTGTTTCAGCTTTCACCTCTTTTTTCTTGTTCCGCAAGTAAAATCCTGGGGATTTCAATGGCAAACTCGTTTCGGGGTCCTCAAAATATGTCTCCAATACTGCATCACGACAATCACAGGTCGCGAAAAGGAAGTCTTCTCTCGTCCGACAATCTTTGCACGCATCCATTTGCAAGGTACAATTCATTTCTCGCGCGGCTTGTTCATCCCGGCAAATTAGATCCCCTTCAATTTTTTCAACCATAGCAATCGAAACTCCGTCCGATAAAAACTTTTTAGACAAAATTGGAGATGGAGGCACCGCGACTGGCAACAATGTGAACGAGATATTTGACCAATGCTCAGACATACCATTTCTCAAAACCAAACGCGTTTGCATGGTCACATTCCCACCAATTTCCAAATCCGCATTTGCTTTTATTCGATACACCCATTCTTGGCATCCAAAGACCTCATAAACTGCATCAGTAACTGGCCTCGCATAATACTTCCAAAACATGCAGCCCGACCCCGGTAAGGTACATCCACAACTCCATCCGCAACTGTCTTTACAGCGTGTAGTCCCTGGATATTTCCACCATTGTTCCAATTCTGGCACTTGCGTACTTGGGCCAACTGTCTGACAATAACTCCCTTGGCATGAACCGACTCTGGGGCAACTGTGGGCACTTCCTGTCTCTACTACATAAGATCGCAGCCATTTCTCAGTCTTGGGTACACAATGTAAAGACAAGGATTTCAAATTAATTTTCAAGTTCCCTTGCACATTTCCTCGGTGATCTTTTATCAACAAGTTCACATCTTGGCCCGCTGGCAATAAGGTAAGCGTATTCACCGAATTTATGACACAAGTGACTACTGCCTGAGTGCGAATGCAGTCCTCCGATCTGGCTACCACAGATGTCACCGCAACCTCTCCTTTGGCCGTGCTTAGGGTTGCTACCAAAAGACATACGAATATTGTCTCTCGGTACCAGCGAGTGGACCTTCCGCTCCTTTTTAGTATTTGGCCGTCTTCCTCCAGCATAGGCTCTTTATCTTCTTCCGAATATCTTTTTTTCTGCTTCCAACGGCTCGATCTCAACACAACTTTTGGCACAAATCCCATGATGGTGCAGCAAAACTTAATGTTACCGATTATTATCCTCAAAGCCCATAGCATACCGCATGTCACAAAGAATATCGCAAACAATATTGCTCCAAACAAGAAGGATGTCAATCGTGGTGCACAATGCGAGTTTAAGAACCGGTTCCAACATACATAACAAGAGATCAAATCGCACGCTTCGGTAGGCTCACACATCAGTTCTCTCCTGCTCTTCAACTTGGCCTTCTCCCAAAAACTGATTCGGCATTGATGATGATTGATCAATAGATCTTCGGGCAATCTAACCGTCCAATCTGACTTATACAGATGCGTAGTACATATCTCCTCAGTCGCGCAGCATACTTCAACCTTATCTATTCCTTTTGGCATCTTGATCTCAACTCCTCTCGGCACACATTCAGCTTCACATCGCGGGCAATCCGTGTTCACAGGACGTCCTTGGCACCTCGGCAACATCGACTGATATAAACACATCATAATAACCAGATTCATTACCAAGCTCGCTGAACTTCCTATTGCCTTGCGCGGTCCACTCTCCGCATTCTGAATATCGCTCCTTTCTCTAGCTCGGCGCCTTGTCATCATTGGATGTTCAACAAGTTTATCCTGCTTCTCCTTCTCTTTTGGTATCTCCGCAACTTGGTTTTCCTGCATCTTTCTGTCGTCCACTGGGTCTGCTTCTAATGGATATAGTCGGCTGATCGGTCTCGAGAGAACCTTCCGGTTCGGCATCAACACTTTAACATTCCGTATTTCTCCTGGACGATTGGATCCCTGGATCTCTACAATTTTACCCATAGTCCATAAGTTCCTGGGCTGAAAATCATCCGCAACAATCACAATTTCTCCAACTCGCGGATCTCGATGAGTCTGCAATCTCGGACCTTTGATGTGCCATTTGCACCTTTCGCGCAGAAGAAGCAGATAATTTTTATGCCATCGCTTCCAAAACCCTTCATCCAGTTCAGTCGTGAGTAGCCACGAATCTGCCAACCGTGCTGCGGGTGTCTCTGGATAATCTATCTGAACACTTTCGCAATCCAGGACCAAATTCACTCGGGGCTGGATAAAGTCAATCGGTCTCAGCGGCAAACAGAACTCGGAATCCCCTTGTGGATTATCGTTTACACTCGTGATAGGCCTCTGGTTCATTATCGCCTCGCATTCCGCCACAAATGTACTCAATTCTTCATAGCCCAAAATCCTTTTCCCAAGAGTCCGCCTGAACGCATCCTTGAAGACCGCAACCAATCGCTCTACTACTCCGTTCTGCCAAGGAGACAACTCCTTCGTGAATTTCCATCTCAGCTTGGTCGCAGTTTGTCTAATCACAAGATCACAAACTTTCGCCGCCATTCGAAACTGTGTACCATTGTCAGAAAGAACGAACTTAGGGCATCCTCTTCTCGCGACAAATCGCCTAAACACCAAGAGAAATGACTCCGTAGACATATTTCGCACCGGCTCCAGATAAACTGCTCTCGTACATAAACAGGTGATCAAAATTATCCACGCTTTCCGAATTTCGCTGTTTTCACCTTTGTACACTGTCGGACCCAGATAATCAATTCCAATCGAACTGAAGGGCGCGCTTCTCTGAATCCTCTCCGGGGGTAAATTAGCCATCTTGGGTAACTTGAAGGGATATGCTTTCATCCATCGGCACATTCGGCACAATTTAAGAACCGCTTTCACTTTACGCCTTGCCTGTGGGGTCCAAAAATAACTCAGAAATTCAGTCAATGTGCTCTCAGTCCCCGAATGTTTCATGCGCTCATGGATGTCCAAAATCAATAATGCCAATATTCCTGCATCTTTCGGAACCACAATCGGGTTTTGCATCTCTGGATTTCCACCACTTCCTTTAATCCGAGTTCGCAATCTCACTAATCCATNCTTGACGACCGCAACCAATCGCTCTACTACTCCGTTCTGCCAAGGAGACAACTCCTTCGTGAATTTCCATCTCAGCTTGGTCGCAGTTTGTCTAATCACAAGATCACAAACTTTCGCCGCCATTCGAAACTGTGTACCATTGTCAGAAAGAACGAACTTAGGGCATCCTCTTCTCGCGACAAATCGCCTAAACACCAAGAGAAATGACTCCGTAGACATATTTCGCACCGGCTCCAGATAAACTGCTCTCGTACATAAACAGGTGATCAAAATTATCCACGCTTTCCGAATTTCGCTGTTTTCTCCTTTGTACACTGTCGGACCCAGATAATCAATTCCAATCGAACTGAAGGGCGCGCTTCTCTGAATCCTCTCCGGGGGTAAATTAGCCATCTTGGGTAACTTGAAGGGATATGCTTTCATCCATCGGCACATTCGGCACAATTTAAGAACCGCTTTCACTTTACGCCTTGCCTGTGGGGTCCAAAAATAACTCAGAAATTCAGTCAATGTGCTCTCAGTCCCCGAATGTTTCATG
>LDKF01002450.1:4737-25886 GCA_001026735.1 Rotylenchulus reniformis | reverse complement strand
GTAATTTCCACAAAAGTACAAAAATATGTCTATTAATTGTATGTCTAAAATGGGCATTTCATCCTTTTGTGGACAATTATATTTACAGCTAATATGATGATTATTTTCTAAAAATTTTTTAATGTTATCTCTTTCGGTTGAACTTAAGGGAAATATATATCTTTTATAATATAATCAATTTTACCTCTTCATTTTCGATTTTTTCTCCCTTTTCCTCCCCGACCACTACAAATTTTGATTTTTTGGGCTTTGGAGGTACATACCCCCTCGTGTGCCACGGTTGGGATCATCATCTTTTTCTTCAAAAATTCTTTCAAAATTATTTTCGTCCAAACTGATCAATTTTGATCATCATACCCAATTACTAAGTATATAGTTAAAAAAAACTAAATAAATATTCATCTTTGATTTTGAGGAAATGACTGACTCATCACCAGGGGCGTAATGAGCCGAAGATTTCGGAGGGGGGCTATGTATTTTCAAAAAAAATATATGGTTTAAAACGCGTTTTTTTGCATTTTTAGCATTTAAAAAATCGAAATTTTTTATTTTCCAACTTTTTTTCCGACAGTAGAAGGTGGTCCATAGGGGCCGCCAAAGAAAATTTTGACGATTTTTGAAGGAAATCGATCATTTTTTTCTTCAATTTTTTCAAAAAAAAATCCCAAAAAATTTCAACAGGGGGGACCCTTTTCATTTTTTTGGAGTCTTGGAATTTCGGAGGTGGCTTCAGCCCCCCTTAGCCCCCTCCTTCGTTACGCCCGTGCTCATTACCGAAAAAGGCCTCTTCAATTAGAGGGGCCCCTTCAATTGGAGAGGCCCCTTCTATTTTTCAATCCCCCCATAGGGGGCCCCTTCTATTAGAGAGGCCCCTTCAATTAGAGAGGCCCTTCTATTAGAGAGAATACGGTATTTTATTAATTTGATTTTATAAAAATGTTTTTGCGGAATTGGTGAGCAGGGCTCAGAACTTAAGTTAGTTTCCAACCTAAGTATATTAAATGATAATTTAATTAAAAAATTAATAATTTCCTGCATGAGTTATTTGATTTATATCTTTTTTACAATTTATTTAAAAAAATTAAGAATCAAAATGTGTCCAAAGTGTTGTTGATCAAATTCGTCTGCTGGACATTGATGGGCTTCACTTTTATTCCGCATGTTGCGTACATGATATTCACGTGGCAGCCAACAAGTATAATGTTTATATCGAATTAATTATATGATAATGGCTGAATTATCATTGTATAAATGAGATTACCCCATAAAAAATTATAAATTAAAAAAAATTATCAGTTCATAAAAGTATGACTGAAAATATTTAAAAATTCAATCAAAATAGGTTGCTGATAATACCGTATTTCCTCTAATTTAAGCCCCGGGGCTTAAATTTTTCAACCCCCTCTCTGAGGGGGGCTTAAATTGGAGGGGGGGGCTTCAATTAGAAGGGGGGCTTAAATTTTTCGACTCTAACTTGGAGCTTAGAGGGTGAGGAAAAATAGAAAAATTTTTCCTTGAAATCCCTTAAAAATGATTATTTTCTAAGTTAAAAAATCATAAAATACTATTTTTAAATCAAAATTTTTATTGATATCGATATTTTTTATATAAAATTGTCGGTATTAACTAAGAAATTGCTATAGCTGCTATGCAGAAGCTGAATGGGAGGGGTCTAAATTGGAAGGGGGGCTTAAATTAGAGGGGGGGGGCTTAAATTTTTCAATCCACTCTCTGAGGGGGGCTTAAATTGGAGGGAGGGCTTCAATTAGAAGGGGGCTTAAAATAGAGGAAATACGGTATTTCATCGAATTTATAAGATATCGGTATATTGTTTATATTATAAAAGATATATATTTCCCTTAAGTTCAACCGAAAGAGATAACATTAAAAAATTTTTAGAAAATAATCATCATATTAGCTGTAAATATAATTGTCCACAAAAGGATGAAATGCCCATTTTAGACATACAATTAATAGACATATTTTTGTACTTTTGTGGAAATTACATGAATTAAAGAGATTTTCCTTACTAATTTTTAACATTTTAATAATCATTTTAATTTTATTTTCAAATTTCTTTAATCAGTTGTTTCTCGCGAAGACTGTGAAGCCATTTTCTGGACCGGCATCATCCCGCATTGCATGATGGCATCGCTGACCGTGGCGGTGCTCTTCCAGACCCTGGACCGAACTTTTTTCATCACTTTCCCCTTTTCCTACGACGATGCAAAACAGCGAAACTTTTTTGCATTGTCCATTTTGGCATCTTTTATTGTGTTTGGCATCAATTTCTGGGACATGGCATCGGTTCTGCCATTGGACGAAATGACGAGTAAATTTTGGGATTTATTTATTAAATAGGAGATATTGTTGTAAAATTACTAATTATCCTTATAAAAATAGGTAAATGATTATTGTATAAATTTTATTTGCTCTTGCTTCTTGATTCATATTTAAATTGAAAAATATCACTTATTAAAATTATTCATAATCATAGGTTGCAAAATTTCTCAGGAGATAGATTCAAATATATAATAAAAAATAAATAATTTTATTTTTGTAAAATCTATTAATACAATAAATCGACGTTAGAATAGAACATTAGCATATTGTTGTTGTATTATTTAAATGAATAAAAAATTATTATAAACATTAATTTTAAAGATATAATGAATTTTTAAAATTATTTTAGAAGTAAATTCATTCTCGTGGCTGGTTGAAAGACGAACTTTGAGATGTGAGTTAATTAATAAACAAGTTAATAAAAATAATTTTCAAATAATCTCATTCAATAAAATTTTTATATTTCGTAGAATAAGCCTTATATTATCTCAAATGCAATTCAGTTTTGAGTCTAACGCGAATTTCCGGTGGATTTTTCATTTTGCTCTGCGGTTGTTTTTTGTTGTACAAAATCCGGAAGATCCAAAAACTGAACAAAGCCAACAAAGTCATTGTCATCTCCACTGTCAATCAAACGACCTTAAAAAATAATAATTTTGTTTTGACGGTAATGCGATTACAAAAAATAATAAATTGAAAAATTAAAAAAATAATAATAATTTAGGTTAATCAGCTGATCATCCTCCAAATGTGCACCGAACTTTCCCTCCAATTCATCCCACAAACAATCGCATATCTATTATTGGAGGTAAAAATGCAATATAATTAGTAACATAAGAAAATTGTTGACTTCGTAATTTGTTTGCATATGTTTTAGAATTGCATTCATCATGCAATTTAAATATTATTAAATATGTTTTTAATTATATATTAATTGGCTTCATAATTTTAATATTTTGTTTTTTAGATTTTTGACATCAAGCTTGGCAAAGCCGTGGGTTCCTACAACATTTTTCTGACATCCTTAGATATGATCGTCTCCAGCCTCATCTATTACAACAGATTAGGGCGATTTCTAAGAAAAAAACAACCCAACCAGTCAAACAAACAACATAATCACCAAAACCACAACAAACATCATGGAAATAGTCCAGCAATAAGAGCGAATTGAATTTTTTTATTAATTTATTAGAGGTCAAGGAGGCAAATCTGGAAATGCATTAATTTCCCTGCAGCGATATTAACATTTCTGTTTATATTTTACAATTTATAATTATATAATAACAAAATATTTCAGGCTAAATTTTTATACTTAAGCCTTTGTCCTTTTATCCAATGTGCATATAATATAATATCAATCCTCTATATTTCATTTATAAAAATGTCAATGATAAATCATAAATCACAGTAATAAATATTTTTTTGAGATGTTCCTTAATTATTTTAAATTTATATACTAATGTTTTGTAATAAAATAATTTGATTATTTTTGTTATGTGGTTGAGATAATCATTTTTTTGGTGGAAATTTTATCAAAATTTCTAACTAACAAGTATCATACGGATTTTAAATTCTCTATCAATGACCATGAGTTTATCTTTTCCTATCAGTTACATTAAAAATTCAAATTTTGGCCGGACACAATGCCATTCCCCCATCGGCCAACAGACATGCCCCGGTGATGTAGGAAGCCTCATCGCTACACATGAATTTCATCACCGTGCTGATCTCCGACGGACGGCCCATGCGGCCTAGAACGGTCATATCGCCATACTAAATATTAAAACAAAAAATATTAATTTGTTGAAAAATAATTATAATTATGAAGAAGCAATAATCCGAACTTTATTCAAAAGTTTATCTATTTTACTTTATATTATTAATTTAAAATTCCTAAGTATTAAGTATTATAGATAAATATCTACATACTATATATGTAGGTGTTGATATATGTAGGTGTTGATATGTTATACCTTAGCATCGACTGGAATTCTTTGGCCATCCCGTTCCACAATCATTGTGCCGTTGGTTGGACCAGGACTGTATTAAGATATATAAAATTTATGGATTTATACAGCACGCTATAAGGAAATAAACATAACATTGTTCCGTCATTATTTGTTTTTAATCTGAATTATTATAAAGAGAATAAATTAAATACATAAATAAAAATTTAATAGATTTAACAATTTTCGTCTGCACCTCAAATATTCGGTAATTTAATTAATATTTTTTTAATATGTGAAATATATACGCTTTAAGAATACAACAAGTTAACATTGGATAAAAAATGAGTGGTATAATTTAAAAATAAACTAAAGTTCTTAATTTTTTCTAAATCTTTGCCGAAAAAATATACCTATGTCATCCTTCATATTTTTTCATATTATGCAAAAATTTTTATTAATATTCTTTTTTATTTTTATTTTTTATTAATATTCGTTATATTTTTTATGAATATATAATTTCATGACTCATAAAAATTTGTCCCTCTTAATTCTTGCGATCTCGAACATTCCTTTTCTATTTACAAATGAACTCTTGTTGACATTAGGATGAGTTTTTCTATGAAAAACCTTGAAATCTTGATTAATAATAATATTTTTTGACTAATTTTACATGGTTTCTCATATGGATATTTAGCGATTTTATATGGGTATTTTTACATGCCCCATTCATATTTATCATTTTCCCTTGATTTCAATCCGATTTCGAGCAGTACCTTATGCCATTGACTCGAATCCCTTTCTCGCCACATTTCAATGCCATCGCCCGGATCCATTGGTCCAAAGCAGCTTTCAGACTTCCGTAGTATTCACAGCCCAACAGCGGACGGACAGCAACCGTGGAACTCACATTCAGCACATTGCCCTTGGTACGCTCCAAATGAGGAAGGGCCAAGGTGGTGAGGAGCACAACGCTGAAAGTTATAAAAAATGCAATCAAAATTTTTTTAATTTTTTGGACTCCGCGTAAGCTAAATTTCTTTTTTCAGCTGTATAAATATAGGTAGTTGAGATATTAATTTCAGCTGTATTAAAATAAATACCAAAATTATTTTAATCATCAATTATTGTCGCGGGATCGCTCGATTTTGTGTTTTTTGCCCCTTCCCATTATTCATCCGATCGCCTCCTATGCTTAATCATCAGCCATCACATTCTTGTCCCTTTCTCTCTATCCTTCTCGCTATCTTGGGGGCCTATTTAAGCCTCATCGTCTTAAGGAATTTTATCCTTCTTTATGCTTCTTTGCTTCTTTATGCTTTTTATGATCATTTGATCTGTGCGAATTTATATTTGAAATTTATTCAAATAAATATTATATTCTTTTGTGACCAACCTTGGGCAATATAAAAGATTATAAAAATAGAAATATTTTGCCGGTCACAATTATAGTTGAGATATTAATTATAATAAGATACAGAATAAAAAAATGTTCGTCGAAAATTAAAAATAAGATTTATTATTAAACAGATTTTATGGATTATTAATGGCTTTTGAAAATATTAATCATTACCTCCGGAAGTTGACTTGGTAGATATAGTCCAAATTTTCAATTTCCATTTGATCTGCTACACCGGCCTTTGAATCGCAAGCAGCATTATTAATCTGAAAAAAAGAAATTTTGTTATGTTATAGATTGTACTCAAATTATTGACCAATATAAAAAGGACAGATCATAAAAATAAACGACGAACTTTATGATTTATCTGAATGAAAAAATATATAATAAACTAGGTATACCAAAACGTCGATGCGCCCAAATACTCTCAGGGTCTCCCTGACAATCTTCTGGGCCGTCCGCTCATCTTCGATGGGTCCGATGATTTGCAAAATATTTTTAGACGGTACACCAGAGGCAAGAATTTGATCTTTAGTCTCCTAAAAGCCGAATATTTTTGATGGATTAACAAATTTTTTATACGTCCAATCGCCTGGCATCCCGTCCATGGATCACTACTGAAGCCCCTTCTTTAGCAAGTTCAATGGCCGCATTTTGTCCAATTCCGGCACTTGATCCTATTCAGATTCAGATCTTTATATGGATTTTCTAACTTCTACATACATACCTGTGATGATGACAACCTTGTTCAAGAATCGCTGTGTTGTCATTATTTTATTATAGACAAAAATTATTATTAACAGAATAGGGAGAATTTTTGATAATTAAAACAACATTTAATAACCTTTTAGTTTATCAGCATTAATGGGAATTGTTAGGAAATAATCGATTTATGTACATCAACGAACCCAACAACAAAATATTAATGACCTTTATATTGGAGCAAAAATTGTGTCAAAAATGTGTTTTCTTCCCAGTTCCCAAAGAAGGAATTAAAGATAAGAATGTGTTTCATAAAATTCACACTAAGATTAAATTCAATTAATACATACAACAGGGTAATTAGATTGCAATACAATATCATAATAAAAATTTAAAATCATCTTCATAACATTTAAATTAAATCAGGAGTATAATACTTATTAATAGACTTGATAAAATTCGATCGAAATCTTGGCAAAATGATAGATAATATTGTTGTTAAAAAGTTTCCATATTCTTAGAATGAAATAAACGGAATATCGAAATGTACTATGTAGCATATTTGGAGAGAATGATGCCTTTATATAACAAACAAAAATTATTTCCCATGGATTGTTGTCAAATTTTGGCCGGGCACAACGCCATTCCGCCATCGGCCAGCAGACATGCTCCGGTGATGTAGGAAGCATCGTCACTGCACAGAAACTTCATCACTGTGCTAATCTCCGACGGATGACCCAAGCGGCCTAGGACGGTCAGGTCGCCATACTTAAAAGTTCAAAATTTATTATGCGCAAGTTAATATTAAAAAGAATATGACTATAGTGTATGGAATATCAGTATCCTAATAATCATTATTATTGTAACTTTTTATTTATTTTTATTACCTTTTCCTCCAATGGAGCCCGTTGTCCATCTCGGATTATGATCAATGTATCACTTATGGGACCAGCGCTAAAAAAATCACAACATTATTCAAAAATATTATTTTAAGATAAAAGGTTAATGCTAAGAAAAAGATTAGTTTCGGCCAGCTCCGGTTTTCGCTAAGTTATGGTCCTGTTTTATCTTCTAAAATATATTTTCATTTCAGAAATAGTCATAAAACAGATGACATCTTGCAATTCTGCCAAATGCTAGATAATAAATAATATAAGTACTTACGCTACTATCTTTGTTCTTTAAATTCACTTTTAAATGATTAACCATGTTATAAAGTATAAACATTATTAATAAAAATAAATTTTACCAAATGAAATTTATTGCTAATATTTTAACCCGTGAATTTTTTTATCTATCATATTATGACTTTATCGAGTTCAAACGGATGCCCTTCTCGCCACAACTTAGTGCCATAGCTCTTGTGAAATGGTCCAAAGCTGCTTTCATGGAGCAATAGAACTCGAAGCCGGCAAACTGACGTATGGCTCCGATGGAACTCACATTCAGCACATTGCCCTTAGTCTTCTTGAGATGTGGCAGGACTAATTTCACAAGTTGGACAACGCTAAAAAATCATGCAAAAATATATTTGAAAAATCTAAGAATAATTTATGTTTTTGAAAATATATTATTATTTAAAAATAATAAAATTCTAATAATTAATTAATTATTTTTTGTTGATTTTACCCCTTAAAGCTAAATTCCTGTAAATTATTTGTCCGGATAAATTATTTACCAGAATTTATAATAAAATATGGTGATATCTCAGTAAGATTATGCTTGCCTGGGGATTGTGATTACCTACCTCCGAAAATTGACAACATAGATATAATCAAGATTGTTTAGGCTCAATTTTTCTTCTCCTGGCTTCCCAATAACAGCCGCATTATTTATCTGAAAAAATATTTATACGTGATTTAAAAGAAATACTTTTGTAATTATAAATATTTTAGCATCCGAAAATAATAATATGCATAATATAAAATTTATCAAAAATTAAGAAAATACAGGTCGATAATGAGAAAAAACTATTAATATTATTTATCAAAATATTTTTTGGTTTAGATAGGTTTAAAAAGGTTTTTTATGAATTTTTAACTAATTTAACCTATTTATCCTAGTAATTATACCAGAATTAAATCTTTAGCAAACCGAATATTTCCACAATTAAATAAAAATAATAGACACAATACCAGAACGTCTATACGGCCAAAAATTTTCATGGTCTCGTCCACAATTTTCTGGACTATGTGCTCATCTTCAATAGGTCCAACTATCTTCAACACGCAATTATCCGGAACTCCACATGCAAGAATCATCTTTTCTGTTTCCTAAATATTACAATTTTATTATTTATTAATTGATGAGACCAGTATACTGGATGAAATAAATTTTGCGATTAATAAATTTATATAAATATTTTTAATAAAAATGTTACATTTAATCGTTTGTCATCCCTTCCATGGATCACGACCCGAGCACCCTCTTTTGCGAATTCAATTGCTGCATGTTGACCAATTCCTGCACTAGATCCTAAAAAGAAAGAAAAATTCAATAAATTTTTACAAAAAAAAACCTGTAATAATTACAACTTTATTCAAGAAACGTTGGTGGTGCATTTTTTATCTTTATAAGATCTGAAATAATTAAATATGGAAGAGAATTCACTAATTGATTTTTTATAATAATTTCATTCCTAAATTGAACGTCCTGTTTGTCTAAAATTATCAATTTGTTAGGCAGTTTTATCATATTAGTGTTCTTTATATTTTATCAATGAATAGTGATTAAAGAATTTTTATTTTATTACAAAGATTCTCGGCAATTTGGTTCAAAATTATTATTGAAAAAATTGAAATTATTTTAAAGATTAAATAAAATCATTATTTTAACTAGAAACAAAAAATGATGATTTTTGCCTCCGTAAACCATGCAATTCAGACAAAAATATGCATTTATTATTGGATCGCCAATTATTGATCCTATACCCTATTGAGAAAGTTTTCATCATTAATTATTATCAATCATTTCCTTTCTTGCAACATCCTCAAAACCGATGTAGAATATAATTTAAAGTTGTCAGCTGATGAGTGATTATGTGATTTCAGATGTGAAAATTTATTAATATGTATATTAAGAAGCATTTATTCACAGAAGTTGATATGATTTTTTAAATAAAATTAAGAACCTATATAATACATAGTATATATTATTTGTCTTTCTGAATCAAAAAAAAAAGAGTTTGAAAAAAATTTTTAAAGAGAATTGAACGTTCAATTCACCAAATTTTACAAACCAATTGCTTTCAATAAATTTTATTAACTGATTTTTGATGAGTATAGGTATATTTCAAGATTGTATTGAATTTTAAATAGAATATGATTTGCGAAATAAAAATTAAAAAATTAAGTGACTTAAATCTTTTCCATTTTATAGCTAATCCATGAAGTGAAAGAAAGCTGCTTTAAATTGGCATAATAATAATAATGATAAAAATAAAAATTTAATTTTTTGGATTGACATACTAAAATTCCCATTACCATAAAATGCTATTTATATAGTGTGCTGTAAAAAGATATATTGTTTTTTAATTACTTTTTTGTATCAGCTAACTTTTTTAAAAATTATATTATACAGAGGTTTCATAAATACATGAAATGATACTGAAGCAAAGAGAAAAGATATATAATTATGGCTGATGTAATTACGATTTATTTATAAGGGCTAATTATAATCTCAACTTTTACTGACACAACGTCAGCTACAAAAGTTTACCATGTCCAGTGATAACAAAGAATTAATAATCGAAGTTTTAGATTTAAAAATATTCAACTAAATGAAAAAAAAATCCAATTTTGGTTATAAAAAACCGCTCTATAATTTTGTAAGTCTTTTTTTAATTTTCTGAGTAACAATTTTTTCTAATCCACCTAAATCAATTTTTTTATTTGGTATTCTTTATACCAAGTGCACATAATTAATGCAAAATAAACTTAATGGCTTTTTACGATTCCTAAGACATTTACCATGACATTAATTAAATTTACGAAATTTTCAGCTATCAATATGCTAATATCATTCTAAATGAATTTTTCCATACATACACACATTTTACTATATCACTTATGATCGAGTTATGAATGACGACTCTCTTTGTATAACTCAACAATTTATCATATAAGCATAAACTTAAGAATTGAATCATAGCAAGTTACTTGACAAAAAATTTAAGCATGCCATATATATATATAATTCATAGAGAATATATTTAGATAGAAAATCAAATCTACTTATAATGAATAATGATACCACCAACGCCGGATGTTACGATTCTTGGGCCAGTGTGATAATTTTCACGAATTTCGCTGTTATCGGCGGAGCCCAACTTCCGCTTTCTGCCCTGAACATTTTCCTAACTCTTCGCACATCCCTGCTTCACCCGAATCTGAAGGCCATTCTGCTCACACAAAGTGCCGGATTTAGCATATTCACCATTAGCTTAATATACCAACTCATTGAACTGCTTGTACATAATATGGATAGCTATTTTCATGGATTTATACCAACTGTGAGATATTTGAAGAGCTTGATTAAAATAATTAAAAAAATAATCATTTAATATAGATAATTTTTCAGTTTTTGAATATTGTTGGCGTTGTTTATTCAATTATGATTGGACATGTTCTGATGATCGAAAGAATAATTGCTTCAATGATGGCTGATAGCTATGAATCATGGAGAAACCCGATGTTTACCATCATCTGGTTCACACTATTAGTATAAGTTTAAAAAACATTATTTATTATAATTAATAGTAAAAATATATTTAATTGAAAATATATATTTATCATTACTAACATAAAGTATTAACAATTATTACGTCATTTCAAACGGATCTTATTAGTAATCATATCTCAATAAAATATATATTATTTTATAACTTGCGCAATAATAACATCAATATTATACATAAATGTATGTTCAAGCATATTTTTAAAGAAATAATATTTTTTTGGATGCATTTACTATCATTTAGCTTTTGTATGCTATCTACACGAGTGTAAACCAGATCATAATGAATCAAAATAAAGATATTCGGGCCGAGATTGGGGATGGCCTAATTGTTGGAACATACCTTCTACTTGGCCTAAGTTTCATCGAAATCTTTGTAAACTTTCGTAAAATAAATTTATATTATACTATACCTATTTAGGCATGTTTGATAGTCGGTGTAAAAAATAGAAGACGTTATAAGGCATGGTTACAGAAGAAATATGGTAATCATAATCTCAGCGAACGTTATCAGGTTAAAAAATAAAATATTAATTATTTTTTATTTTTTATTGTTCAAAATTTTAAATAAAATATATTTATATATGTGATTATAGATAAATATTTATAATAAAAATATGTTTAAGATTTTATGATAAAAATTTATTATTTTTATCAAATTTACCTTCCATATTAAAAAACATAAATTTAATGACACACATTACTTCTAAAACAATCATCTTTATTCACAATTATTATCTTTAATCCATCAAATCCAGCTTTCTGAGAACATTCGTGCCGCTCGTCAACTGATCCCGACTTTTTTGTTGCACTTTCTGATGAGCTTGAATGTCATGTCATTTAATGTGTTATCACTTTATAAGCTGATTCCCGACCCAAAACAGTTCTCTATATTCTTGGTGACCAATCTGCTAATTTTTTCTATAGGATGTACATTGATTGAGCTATCTTTGATCAGGTAAAAACTATATAAAAATTAAAAATAAAATTAAGAAAAATAGCATTTAATATATATTTATAAGATTTTAATTAATTCGATTACCTATTTAGAAAAGATTTTTTAGTTTTCATCCAATTTTCCGGAGATCTGCTAGACAATTGGTGGTAGCTATGAGAAGCAAAATTGGCATTTTTATTAATCAAAATTCTAGTCAAATACACCCGACGAGCGAAAACAATAATAATATTAATCCACCATTATCATCACCACTAGCAACGAATGGGAATGAAATGGACAGACACTTCGAAATGCTGAACAAAGCTTGGAGTTAAATGGAATTGATTGATAATGATCTAAAAATATTAATGAATTGTAATAACTATTGTTATTTAGCTATTTCCTGTAAATGGTTAATTCTTGTAATTTACATATAAAAAAGGTTGAATTTGCGCTCCATCCCATTTGTAAAATTCATCAGTTTTAAAACTAAAGTTGATTTAATCCCCGCGGGACGGGTCACCGCAAGGAAGTGGAATAGCGATTCTCGTGCGTACGATAATAGAATTTCGCGGATCTCTGCGGGGACAAAATTTTTTATCTGTCTTTTAATTATTAAAAATTTTCTAAAATTTCTTTCGTTTCATCAAAATTCAAAATTAAAATTAAATTAATTAAAAAATATATATTTATTATTTTTGACCAAGACCCAAGGACGAAGTCTCCCTGGCTAGAAATTTTATGGAAATAAAATAAAAGTTGTCGGCAGTTCCGAGAACATTGGAAAATTTGTTGAAAGAAATAATGGATGTTCCATAAGAAATTTTATATTTTGGATTATATGTGCCAACGGTCCCCGAAAGGGCCACTGGAGAAAATTTTTCAAAATTTTAACATATTTTTAACAAAAATTAACAATTTTTTGGTCATTGTACACAGCATTATCCAAGTGTGACCATAATTGACGCAAAAGTAAACAAAATTATTGTTTTTTAAATAGATACCAACTGTAAATTAAATTGCGATTTTTTCAACTGCATTTCTTTTCATATGAACTTGCCTTACATAATTTGGCATATCAGTTATGATCGAATTATGAATAGCTTCCTTTGTATTACTCAACATTTTTACCAAATTAGATATAAAATTAAGAATTGGTTTGTTGTAAAGGTACCCTGTTAGAATAGTTGAAACCTTACCAATATTATTATTGGTGTAAAATTTTATACCCAAATTACATGACGGATTCTGAATTATAAAAATGAATAATGACATCAGCAACGCCGAATATTACGATTCGTGGGCCAGAATGATAATATTCGCGAATTTCGCCGTTATCGGAACCCAGCTTCCGCTTTCTGCCCTGAACATTTTCCTAACTCTTCGCACATCCCTGCTTCACCCGAATCTGAAGGCGATTCTGCTCACGCAAAGTGCCGGGTTCAGCCTATTCGCCATTAGCTTAATATACCAACTCGTTGAACTGCTTGTGCATGATATGATATGGATAGCTATTATCACGGATTTATACCAACTGTGAGATATTTTCAGATTAATTTTAAATAAATTTTTTGGTGCATCAATGTTTTGCTGCTGATTGAAGATTCAATTAAAAAATCATATTATTGTGCAATAAAACATTATATATAATTTGATTTTTTTCAGTTTTTTAATGTTTTTGGCTCTGTTTATTCAATTTTGATTGGACATATTCTGATGATCGAAAGAGCAATTGCCACTTTGATGGCAGACAGATATGAATTGTGGAGAAAACCGACGTTTAAGGTCATCTGGTTTACTCTTTTAGTAGGTTCATTTAGGACATTTTATCCATTTATTTGCCATAATTAACATTATATAACAAATTAATATTTTATTTAAATGAAAAAATAAATTAGATTTTACCTCTAATTTGTTAGTAAAAAATTATTATATCGTGTCAAACAGAACTTTAATTAGATACATATCTCATATTAGTAAAGATCGACTTGTCAAAAAAATTTTTAGAGAAGTTTATTGACTATAAAATATTATTTTTTATATTTTAGATTAATTTTAATTAATACCATTTAGTTATTATATGTTGTCTACACGAGTGTAAAACAAGTCCTAATGAATCAAAATAATGACATTCGGATCGAGATTGGAGATAGTATGATTATTGGAACATATCTTCTACTTGGCCTAAGTTTCATCGAAATCATTGTAAATTTTTGTAATAATAAATTTTCCATTTTAGTTATGTTTAATTAGGTATGTTTCATAATCGGTGGGAAAAATAGAAGACGTTACAATGCATGGTTAAAGCAATACGGCAACCATAGTCTCAGCGAACGTTATCAGGTTAAATTTTATTATTATTGTTTTATTATTTAAATTTTTATTGATCCTTTGAAATTTTTATGTTTGCCGGATATTAGGATAATAATCTTAAATAAATAAAAATATTTTTGTTTTTTATTTTATCATTATCGTTTTTTTTGCAAAATGCCATATGCTTTCATTTTTGCATTTTTTTAATTTTTTACATTCAGCACAAGAAAAATAAAACACTTTAAGCCATTTTTGATTTTTATTTTTTTGATTAAAATCTAGCTCTCGGAGAACATTCGTACCGCTCGTCAGCTGATCCCGACCTTTCTATTGCATTTTGTGATCAGTTTGAATGGCATGCTATTCAATGTGGTGGCACTTTATAAGATGATTCCCGACCCAAAACAATTCTCTGTATTCTTGATGATCTCGGTGCTTATTCTTTCCATTGGGTGTGCACTCATTGAGCTGTCATTGATCAGGTAAAAGTTTTGATTAAAAACAAGAAATAAATATAGAATCATATTCGCTATAAATATGTTTTTTTCTACCTTAAAAATAATTTATTGAAATTTAATTCAACTATTTTTATATTATAAAAGAGTTTTTTAGTTTTCATCCGTTTATTCGAAGATCCGCTTGACAATTTTTGGTAGCAGTGAGAAGTAATATCAGATGTTTTAGCCATCAAAATGCAAATCAAATACATCCGACTAATGATAATATTCCGCCATTATCATCACCATTAGCAACGAAAGTGAATGAAATGGACCGACACTTTGAAATGCTGAAATGTGCATGGAATTATGTAGAAAATTGATTGATGAAGATCTAAAAATATTAATGAACTATGTCTTTTGTTATTTATTTTTTCTTTTAATTTTTATAAAAGGTTAAATTTGCCATTATAAAACTCATCAGCTAAAACTTAAGCGTTATCTAATGAAATGAATCTATTATCAAATAATTGAGCATAAAATTAACTTCAATCAAATAAAAAAAGCTTCAAAATTTATCTCATCCCATCCAATTGACCAATTTAAAAAAATGATAAAAATTATTTTGTTCACAGTCAGAAAATTATTTTGGCCATAAATTTTTTAGTATGGGATTGATATCATTGTATAGAAAACTTTTTTCTATTTTTAGACATCAAAACATTTATATAGATTATAAATATTTCTTTAACGAATTAAACTTACATAAGGAATAAAAATAACGATTAAAAACCAGGAAGTAGAAATATATTATAATTTATAGGGCCGGATTTATATGTTATAACATGTTTTATGTACATATGTTTTGAAGAGAAAACCAAAAAAAGTGTTTTTACGTTAACATATTTCAATTTGAAGCAATTTTTAGTCCATATAAATCCATTTTTCAGGGTTTGACCCATATTTTCATATTCGGCGTTTATTTTGCCATTTTTTTTAAATTTTAAAAAATCAGGAATTTTTTGTTTTTTTGGAAAAAAATTTCAACAATTTTTATCAGTTATTTTTCGGGAAAAATTTCAACATATAAATTTTACCTTTTGATTAATTTTTCTTCATAATAATTTTTGGTAAAAATTTCTATACAAAAAATATTCATTTTTAAAGATCGAAGAGAATAATTTTCTGATCAATTTCCTCTTCTTAAAATTGGTTAATAAATTTGAAATAAATTACTGAAAAAATTTTTTTTGAAAATTTTGAAATAAAATGTTGAATCAAAGCAGAGAACCAGAAAAATAATTTTTTCAAAAAATTTCTTTGATATTAGTGTCCATTCCAGGCCCGGTTCAGCATTTCAAAGTGTCTGT
The DNA here is from genome assembly GCA_001026735.1 of Rotylenchulus reniformis. NCBI lineage: Eukaryota > Metazoa > Nematoda > Chromadorea > Rhabditida > Hoplolaimidae > Rotylenchulus > Rotylenchulus reniformis. The sequence continues at coordinate 9,705 of LDKF01002450.1, read as the reverse complement.
CCATCTCATTGCCCATTGTTATGCCAGCAAATGGTGATTCTTCTGTCACCGGACCAACTTGGTTATAAGTCCCAAAACATGGCATTTTTCGAATCAGTGGGCTCAACAATTGTTGCGCATTTTTGTACAATATCGGATGACAACTAAAAAGTAAAATTCCTTGTCCGATCTGCGCGCCATTCTTTTTAATTAGTTTTAAATGCTACCCAAAGAAATGATTTTGACATCAAAAAAAAGAGAAAAATTAGTTATAAAATGAACCTAAGCTCATTTAGTTTTATTATGAAAAATACAGCCAAAAAAATTCTGGCCCAACTTCAAAAATGATAGTTTATTGATGACCAATTCAATTGTGTTTTGGCTTTTGCATTAACTTTGATATCAAATTCCTTTCGTTAGTTTGCGGTCGAAACGAGTTATAACAAATGGCGCACAAATAACAAGACCCTATAAATTCAAAAAAATCTTTAAAATAATTAAATATAAATTCAAACCAGATTAACGTGAACTCTATGAACACACAACACAATGAAAAGAGTATATGGTTTGTCGCTCTAACACTAGGGCTACAATGCATCCGCAATCNAACGGATTGTAAAACGGATACAAACGCGTTTACAAACGCGGATGCATTGTAGCCACCCATTGTAGCCACCCTTGACGGACGCGGACGCGGAGGAACGCGGATGGCATTTCGGACGCGGATGCGGACGCGGACAAAGTGGCTACATTACTCAAAATTTTGCGGATTGCGGACGCGGATTGCGGACGCGGACAATATCAAAATTTTTGATATTTTCATCCGCAAACGTCCGCAAAACCTCGCAATTATACAATTTTACAAACAAAAAAGTGGAAATTATAAAATATTAATATTAATAATACTTTTAAAAATAAAAATGCTCATAAATAAATAAAAATTAAAAAAAATTAAAAATTAAATTGAAATTTATTAAAAAATAATGCGTATAAAAATCACAAATTAAAAAACCTAATAAAATTTAGAATTTTTAAAATTTTTTACATCATTTTTTGGCCAGAATTTTCGACCAGAATTTTTTAAAATTTATTATGGAATTTTTTTGTTGGATCGAGAGAATAAAAATAAGTATAATGAAATTAATTTATTTTTTTATAAGAAATTTATTATTTTTTTTATTATAAAAGGCAAAAATTTGAATTTGATCGCATCCGTCTCCTGGATGGTTACAATGCATCCGTCCTCTGGGTGGCTACAATGAGTCCGTACTCTAGGGTGGCTACAATGGAAAATCCATTTTGCGGATGGAATTTCGGTCCGCAAGGACGGATGCAGACGCGGATGCTAAGACGGATGTATTGTAGCCACCCTTGACGGATCCGCACGCGGATTGTCAACGCGGATGGGAAAACGGAGCAGAAAATGGATTTTCCATTGTAGCCACCCATCAAAAATTTTGCGGACGCGGACGCGGATTGCGGATGCATTGTAGCCCTAGTGTAAGAAGACTGAAACTCATTGGGTCTGCAAAAGGTCTGTAGTATGTAAGAAAACCAGTCAAAGTCATAAAAACTGCGATGAAAAAATGCAACAAAAAGGTCGGAATCAGTTGGCGAGCGGTGCGAATATTCTCTGTAAGCTAAGTATGGGGAAAATAAGTTGTTAAGTTTAAGACAATTTTTATAATGGGTAATTATTGTTTTTAATGATGAAGCTTATAACAAATACATTGACACATTGCCGAAAAATGTATTAGTTTTTTCAAATTATATTTAAAACGAAATTTAAAAAAAAAACGAAATTTTATGCATGATAATTTCTTATCCTTTCTTTTTTGTTTCAGAATTTATTTTTTATAATGATATATTATTTGGAAAAGAATATATTTTAGTCGAAAATGGAATAAAATAAAACAAATAAATTATTTTCTTTCAATGTAAACCGTGCTGTGTCGTTTCATTAATAATATCAAAAAGGGCGTTTCATTAATGGCATCAAAAAGAAATACTAGTCTTATAAAACATTTTTGTTAGACCTCTTAGAGCAAAAGTATAAAAGCAAAATGGTATAAAAATTTTCCCGAACTCTAACAAAAAGGTCAAAAAAGTCAAATTATTGAAAATTCGTTGTTTCCGAGTTTTTTGATATTTTGTTAGAATTTCGGAAGAAATTTTATATAGTTAGAATCAGCATGAAATTCTGCACAATTTTGTCTTTTATACTTTTGGTTTAACAGGTCTAACAAAAATGTTTTATAAGACTAGTAAATATTTCTTTTTGATGTCATTATTGAAACGCCCTTTTTGATATTATTATTGAAATGAAACTATGTAATAGCATCAATCATTAATTCCCATTTCAATTTAGCGATACAATCTTCCACATTAACAGAATATTTAACAAAAATTTTGAGGCTAAGTTCATAATTATCAAAACATTTTAAAATTAAAGAGTTGTAATTTGGAAGTTTATTTAATCATTTACTTGGTATCTTTCACCCAAATTGTGCCGTTCATTTTGTTGCTTTAGCCAAACTTGATATTGTTTCTTGCTTTGTATTCCCAGCAATAAGCAAGCCTGAAAATAGCATACCTAAATTAGTTTTCCAAAGATTTATGATAAGTATTGACCGGTTTTCTGATAAGAAAAAGAAAATAGACAATAATTTATTTTAGGTTTATTTAATCGTTTAAAAAACCATTTGCCCGATTAATCCGTTTGATAAATAATCAATAATATTACTTATAATTATACAAATTTCCATACAAAAATTTCTGCGAAACTAATTCCTTGTAGAGCATATAAGAGCGTGACCAAAATAATATCCATTTGCATAAGTGGATCATCACCAAGCATTTTCTGGTAGGCAGCTTAAAAACAATTTATCAGCTAAAATTAATCATTTTTACAACCACAAAGAACAATTGTTAAATTAGGCCTATTAAAAATTGGGGATAAAAGTTTTTTCTTCTAGCTAGCGAAATAGCGAAAAAAAATATACATATCCATCATTATAGTGCATATCTTTAGATATATTTTTATATGGCTAATTTTTAAAATAATAACAAACACAAACAAATAAATAGTTTTTATAATAGTTTTAAGGCTACAAAAGATATAATAAACAATTAATCAATCATTATCAAAGGATTATTAAATAATAAATTGTTTAAACTAAATTCAAGTTTCATTGAAATATCTTATAATTAATGTCAATTTATTTATCCCATAACCATATTTATTAAACTTTACATTACTTTTTTGTGCGAAACTGTATGTTCATAATAATTAAATTAAAAATAATTTTAGATGAATTTCATGCGCATTTTACCACGAGGGTAAACCAAACCAGAGTGAACCGCGGCTTCCGCCACTGTTCATATCGGTTCGCCATCCATGTGGCGATTGCACGTTCGATTATCAGAACATGGCCAATTGAGATTGAATAAGCTATTGCGAAACAGTTCAAAGCCTAAAAAATTAAGAAAAAAAAGTGAATAAAAAAATTCTTTCAAAATCCTTTTAAATTAACAATATACTGCTCTATTAAGAAAATTTTCCGTATTTCTCAATTTATAGCATTTAAAAACATTATTTTTTTTTAATTTATGAAAAGGAAAACACATATAAACATGAAAATAATGTGCTTACCATGAAAATATTCTTTTCAGTAAAGTTTGTACCAAATATTTGCATATTGTAAAATTGGCCAATAATACTTATGGCAAATGTGCAGAATCCGACGCTTTGTGTGATCAATATCATCTTCAGATTTGGATGAAGTACGGAAGTGCGAAGGATCAACAAAATGTTCAGGACAGATAATGGAATTTGGACAAATGCGAGGATCACATTTGGGAATGCCAAATTTCTGTCCCAAGTATCGTTCCATTCGAACTCGGTGGCATTTTTCATAATGCTTATTTTAGAAAATAAACTAAAGTTTATAAAAATAAAATATTATATATGCTTATCAGTTAAGAATAAAATGGTTGACATAAATTAAAAGTAATAATTATTTATTAGTCTCTTATAGTGCATATATCCAAATTGAATTGGTTAATTTATCGTAATATTCAATACATTAATTATTCACATTAAAACAAATAGTAATGCAAATTTAATCAATGGATTGCTAAACATGTTCGATATTGAATGAGCATGTACTTATAAATATAAAGTAATTAAGAATTGTCACATAGTATAGAAAATTAATAATAATTTCCAAGTGCATGAAAATAGGTGATGGGGCGTTAAAAAACCGCAACTTGAACTAATCTGGCCAAAAACTTTAAGATATTCTGGGCCAAAGGTATAAAAAGCAAATTGATGCAGAATTTTACTCTTTCTTCTGACATTTCTAATTTCTCGAAATTTGGCCAAAAATTCGAAATTTTTCGAAAATATCAAAAAAGAGTTTTTTTAGGAAATTTTTTTTGCAAATTTCTATTTTTTAAATTTGTAGACTAGCAATTTAAAAAAAATTGTTTAGGATTTCATTTTGAGCCATTTCTAGAAACGTCCATTTTGACCCTTTTCGAGGATACGCTCATACCCTAACTCCATGGCTTTTTATAATACGGCCCAAACTTCGAAATATTCGTGAAAACTATTCCTCGATATTTTTTGAAAAATTTCGAAGTTTTCGCCGAATTTCGAAAAATAGGAAATCTTATAAGAAAGAGAATTGCACATGTGCTTTTTATACGTTTTACCTAGTAAATTTACTTGTTAGCAAAAAAGTTTCGGTCAAATTGGCTTATTTGGTGGTTTTTTAACATCCTAAGCACCGTGAAAATAAGGAGGGGGGGGGAGTGAGAAAATTATCAGTTTCTTTCAAATGGACACGTTTCCGGTGAAGAATAAATAAATTTATAAAGCATACTATTAGATGGTCGGCATTTGCCTCTTTTACAATATTATTTAATGATGGATTAGTTAATATATGGTGATATGTCGTTTCGCCAAAAGTATCAATACCCCCCCCC
>LDKF01002449.1:0-23548 GCA_001026735.1 Rotylenchulus reniformis | reverse complement strand
CGTTAGATGACGCAGGAAGTCAAAATGGACGTCAGATTCAGATTCAGCGTCAAAAATACCAAAGGAAATCCTTTTGAGATGATTTTTCAAAAAATTATTTTTTGACGTCAGCGTCAAAAGGTTGCGTCAGATGACGCAGTAAGTCAAAATTGGCGTCTGAATCGGATTCAGCGTCAAAAACTGCCCCTAGGATGTGATTTTGGGCTATGTTTAGGCGATTTTTTCCAAAAAGAGGGTACAAACCACCATATGGTATTACCCATTATTCTTATTAAATTATTTTTAAATATTTTTTAAATAATTTATTTAATTACTTTTGTTAAATTGTCACTTTTTAGTCGTTCTGTACTTTTAGTCATTTCGTAGTATCATCTCTTCATAGTAGCGGATTATCCGTCCCTTTTCTAGGTCATTTGCACTTTTTTTACTAACGACACACCATTTGCACTTTTTTTACTAACGACACACCATTTGCACTTTTTTTACTAACGACACCATTTGCACTTTTTTTACTATCGACACCATTTGCACTTTTTTACTAACGACTCAGCACGCTTTTTGAGTACTAGTCAATTGTTTGGGTATCAGAGCTCAAGTTCATAAAATGTTTATTTAAAATTGTATTTGATATTCAATAATTTAACAAATGCATCTAACAAATTTTCTCCTCTGCCTTGAATTCAGTCGGAAGGAATAATTGTTGTTCCACCATAAAAGAGTCTATCAAATTTGTATTTGTTCCATGTATAATTGTAGGCTTTACTTCAAGCGAGCCCACAGGCCTTCACAAATTTCATTACGTGGATTGTGTACCATTAGGCTTTGATTTTTAAAATTAATCAAGAAATGAACTTTTTATAATTATATTAATCGGCAATATATTTCACAATTTTTACAGCATAATTTTTTGTACCATTCGTCGGCGGCATTGTATAGTTGTCTATCACAAGGGACACAAATCCCAAGACGTGGGTACGAATCCCACCGCCGTGTCAGACGGTGCTATGTCGTTTCTTAAAACCCATCATAATGCGCGTTTCTTAAATATCCATCAAAACCCAAATGGGACGTTTCTTAAATTTCCATAAAAATGAGTCATTTCTTAAAAATCCATCAAAACCAAAAAGAGTATTATCCATAAACAAACATCTCCAAAGACAAAATCACACCTGAGCTAGTTCACATAAAAATCCAAAAATAATTAAATCAAAATATCGATGTTTGGTTATGGATAATGCTCTTTTGGTTTTGATGGTTTTTAAGAAACGATCCAGCACCTGTCAGACATATACTTCAGACCCGTGGGGAGCACATCCATTCACCTAGCAATTAGCCGAGAGGTGATGCAGAACAAATGGTGAAAGACGAACTAACTGGAATACCTAACACTGAAACATCCCCCCCCCCCCCAGCACCGTCGTAAAGGGCCCAGAAAGCAATACGAAACTTGCGGCCTGCAATCAAATTTTAAAAAATAATTATAAAAATAAAATGAAATAAAAATTTCAAAAATGCACCCGGGGGTTTTTAAGGGTGCTGAATACGATTTTGATATCAAATTTTTTGTATGACTAAGCAAATCTGAGATTTAATCAAATACATGATTTTTTTGTCAAATAATTTATTTTTTCAATAAAAATATCACCATTTCATCCCAATAAAATGAATTCAAAATAAAAAAGTTGTATAATTTTTAATTTTTGAATAAAATTACAGCATATCCTTGATTATTATTAAAACATCAAAAATATATTTGTAAAATCAACTATTTTCGATCATTATACTTGAGTAGTTCCTGGAATCCATTCCATGTATTTTTTCATTCGAGAAAATTATTTGACAAAAAATCAAGAATTTGATTGAAGCTCAGATTTGCTTAGTCATAAAAACAATTTGATATCAAAATCGTCCGCAAGTTTCGCACCACCCCCTCCCCGAAAAGGGTACTCCCTTCGTAAAGGGGTAGAAGAGGGGTTCGTAGCAAAAGATGAGGGATTGGCAGAAGGGGAAATCATGCAGGACATAGGCTTGATTTTATCTGAATAATAATAGCAAAAATGAACATAAACCAACGAAATCTGAATAATTAAAGAAAAATCGAAAATCCTAATTTTCTATCCGGTTCTTTAAAATAAGCCTTTTCAATTTTTTTGTTTTAGGAAGCCCATTTTCCTCGTATTGTGCTCTGATATCGATTGACACATCACATTGGGTAGCATGGTGTATCTTTTGTTATTGTAATCCCGACAGGCGCCCCAGAAATGGGGAATACTGACGAATGGAATAAAAAATAAATAAATAAATATCTAACAATAAGTTGCGTTTGAGTTTGTATCAAAATGAGCGAAACTTAAAAAGTTCCAAATATAATTTATATACGATGTAGAAAATTATACTTGCTTTCTGGTTAAAATTTTTCAAATTTCCTTAAAGAATTTTGTAAAGTTGGAAAAAAATTTTAATTTCAATATTTTGGGAAATATACACAATTTTTATACCAAAAATCTATGCCTTTTAAAATTTTTAGTTCGTATGCTAAAAAGTGTCTAGGAGTTCTATAAGTTTTACTCAAAATTGCCCGGAATTTTTTTTTAAAGAAAATTCGATAAATTTAACCAGAAAACGAGTTACGAGTATTTGAAACTTGAAAGCCCCTTTTAGGGGAAAATTTCTCTAAAAATTCCTTAAGCGAGAAAATTCCCCCGATTTCGGAGTAAAATTTTTAAGTAGGGAAATCGCTATTTTCTTTTTTTAAGTCAGTAAAATTTTAACCATTTGAGAGATTCCACACTGGACTACGCGAAATCGCTGATAGACAAATAGATAGATGGAGAATCCTGGAAAGAAAATATATGGTTTGAAAGAAAATAATTAGGTACTTAAAAACTGACACTGAAGTGGATTTGTCACTATTAAAGCAAGTGGCTAACGATATTATCAAATAGGTAAAAATCATTGGAAATTCGAAAATTAAAGCCATTGACATAGATGGGACATAAAATTCTTAAATTAACTAATAAGTTTCACCTTTTTAAATCTAATTTCAGAAAACATTTTATGATTAATTTTTATTAATTACACAAATAATTTTATGAATAATTTTTGTTTTACGGTTAATTTATAAATGCATAAATTTTTAATGAAATTTATTACCTAATTTCATCAAAAAATAACGTTAAATCACCAAGGAATTGTTTGTTTTTCAAAAATTTTATTCCGTTTTTATTTGGGTAGGAAACCGTTGACAATACATTGGAAATGGATCATCTTGGACAAAAACCTCCCATGGAACACAGAAAAATCAATAAAAAAACCTATAAATGTTAATAATCGATCGATCAATCACAATCCATCCATGAGCCATGAGTCCATGGTCTGCTGGTGCTACTTTTAGACCACTGAGCATGAATATTTGTAGAAGGTGCACTTTTTGTCTGCACAGATTTTGGTACAGCTCTGGTACTTGTCCCAGGGGCAGTTCAGGTTCCCGCACTGGAAGGATCCGTTGGGGATGCACACGAATTTGAAGAAGGGACAGCCCGCCTTCTGGCATATCTTCTTGCACTTGGTGTACGGGGGCCGCTTGCAGGTTGAGCCGCCACACCGGAAGCTCCCGGCAGCCGCCCGCTTCGCGCGTCCCCCAACCGCCGCTTCCGCATCCTCGACAAAGGCCACGAATCCTTCGCCGGCAGCCGCCGCCTCTTCCACCGCTGTTGCAATGCCGATAAAAAGTACGGCAGTGACCGCGATAAGACACATCAGCAGCATTGTCGTGGAGGAGTCCTGGAAAGTGAAAAAATGCAGACGAGGAGCCAGCAGGACATCAAAAACGCCAAATTTTACCGGAAATTTTCAATTGCTTAATTTGAAAAATTGAAATTTTCAAAAAATGCATAAAATCATGCTTCAAAAAATAATATTTTAGCGGAAATTCGAAAATTATTGTAGAAAATGGGCATGCATAAATTCTGCATTCGTTTTGGCCTAGCAAGTAAGAGAAAGTTTTGGGTTAAATGGCGTTTTTTAGACGTCCTAGCAGCCTCAAGCATACCATTTTGTTTGTGGGATAGATCACGGTGAAGATAGAAAAAATAATCAGACAAATTAAATCTGCAAATTTGTTGGAAATCTAGTAGTAGAATTGAATTTCTCAAATTCTGGTCTATATAGAGCACTACACTTCCCTTGAGTAAGAAAATAAAGGAATCCCGGAAATTTGGTAGGGTCAGTTCTCCGGTTTTCAGACGAAATTTGGCAGGGTTAAATGCAACTCATCAGACATCTTTCACTGGGGGACAAATTCTCTTTCTCCATGGGATACGTAGATACAACTAGACTTAGATAAATCCTGCGGGGACAAAAAATGTTTCTTTCAAAAAGAAAACCCAACTTAAATCAGATAAAAAATTTTCTACTTTCGAATCGTTTTTCGGTTAATCTTCTAAAATTATTTCAACTTATTTTTCATTCGATATTATATTTTAAAATATATTTGATTTTAGACTAATTAAATTGGTGTTTTCTACCTGAACCCCGATGGTGCGGTACTCTTGCAGTTTACGTGCCCATTTTTTCCAAAATTTTTCCAAAAAGGTTATTTCCCCGTAAATTCATCTGAAATGACTCCTTGGGGTAATTTTTGACGCATAATCCGATTCTGACGTCCATTTTGACGTAATGCGTCATCTGACGTCATTTTTTGAAGTTGACATCAAAATTTTTTTTGAAAAATCAGCAAAAACGACTTTTCTATGGCAGTTTTTGATGTTGAATCTTATTCTGACGTCCATTTTGACGTAATGCGTCATCTGACGTTATTTTTTGAAGTTGACGTCAAAAATTTTTTTTTTGAAAAATCAGCCAAAAACGACTTTCCTGTCTGTGGTAGTTTTTGATGTTGAATCTTATTCTGATGTCCACTTGAAAACTTCCTTGAAGTCAACGTTAAAATCACATCAAAATGGACTTAACAATTGGATTCACCGTCATAAATTACCATAGGAAAGTCATTTTGGCTGATTTTCAAAAAATATATATTTTTGACGTTAACTTCAAAAAGTGACGTCAGATAACGCATTACGTCAAAATGAATGTCAGAATTGGATTCAGCATCAAAAATTACCCATGGGGAGCCATTTTCAGATGAATTACGGGGAAAAAACTTTTTTGGAAAAAATGGGCACGTAAACTGCAAGAGTACCGATGGTGCTGCCGGATAAAATTTTTAATTTTAAAATCATTTAAAAAATTGACTATTTTTTAGTTTAGCTAACTTTTTTTCTTCATTTCACCCAACATTTTTACCATTATTCCCCGTTTTTCTCAGTCTTATTAGGGTTCCATTTTAGTCCCCGTGTTCCCGCGGGACAAGGCCGCGGGGATACCGCGCCAGCCCTATTCATAAGCAAAAGTGAACCCCAGCCACCCTCCTAAATACGCCGTCACTGGTGGCCTGTTAGGAGTTAGGAGCCGTCGGAGAAATTTGAAAATTTACAACACATTTTTCTTTAAGAAATTTGATCATTTTCAGCCCCTCTTCATGCTAGGATTACCCGATCCCCGAATTTATTAATAAATTGTTATCCGAAAATACGAACTTTGGATACTGAATTGGGGGAGATAATATGAAAATTTAAGAAAAATTAAAAATTTTGAGCTAATTTTGAAAGAAACTCAACCAAAAAAATAAAGAATTTCTTTAAGAAAAATCTGCTAATTTTTCAAAATTTTCTCCGGCGGCCCTTATCAGGGCCGCCGGAGTCAAAAAAGTCGAAATTCGAAAGTCGAAATTTCGAGCACTTTTACATTTTTCGACATCGAAATCGAAAAAAAACCTCGAAACTTTCGATTTTCGAAATCGAAAGTGCAACCAGCAGTAAGATTACGATAGGATTCATTTATATTTAATTCCAATGTGTAATAAATTATTTAGGAATGGTGAGCTATTGGTCCCATTACCTGCTTTTATAAAAGCACATCCAAACAAAATCTCTGGTTAAAAATCGAAGACCATCATCCGTTCCTTTTTCTTGCTTTAACATTGGATCATAACGCTCACAACCCAACTAATTTCTAATGTTTAATGGAATTTTTTTCTGAACAATAAAATGGGACCATAAATTATGGGCCGGACCGTAAATTCAATCCCTCTATATGTGAAAAGTTTTAATTAATCACACGGGTCTTCGATGGTTAACATTACTAGATGAATTATTCTAGACTGACAGAGAAAGAGAACAAAAGATAAGCATTAAAAATTTTCGAAATTGAATGTCAAAATAATAGATAAAAATTTAAAACCAAAAATTAGATATTGAAAAAATGGAAACAATGGAAGAAAAATGAAAAAATTAAAATTTTCATTCCATTCTTTAATCACTTTTTCTTTTACCCATCGTTTTCCAATGAAGCTTTTCATGTAATTATCGTTAGATTTGTAATTTTGATTGCCAATAAAATTTTTTTAGAATAATTATAACAATTTTATCAAATTAAATTTTTGCCATAACCCAACAAGATGTTGATCAAGATTTCACAAAAATCTAGATGAAATTCGAAAAAGATTTAATTTTTTCATTTTATTAAACATTAGCGAGGTTGAAAAAAATTTATTTTTGCAAAATCAAATTGAATGCATTCATTATTAATACCTATATTGGTTTTTTAAATCCTAGCGCCTTAATTTTATTAATTGTTTCAATTATTTATACAATTATTGCCATTTTTGAACATTTTGCATTCAATGACAAACACACATGAGTTTAATTAATTCAGTGACAAACCCACATGAGTTTAATGAATCAAGGAGTAAGTATACCGAGACTTGAGAACTAAATCATATTTAAGATATCAGATTTTTACCTTTTAAAATTTTCTAATATAGGAAGATTTTGAAGTGTCATGCTCTAATTGTTTGGAGACCTACGCCAAATAAGGCATTAATCAAATTTGAGCCAGAAAGAGTCATGAATCTTTCGAGCTTTAAGCTCGATTTTGTTCTATGTTTGCTTGCCTGATTGTCAAATAACCGCATTAAAAATTAAAAATTAGTATAAAAATTCATAGATATATAAAAAATGATAAGGCCATGGTTAATAAAGAATTCTACAGGTGTGCCGACATTGCGGCCCGTTCTTATAACTCAGTTCATATGCAAGCTAGAAAAATGAGAATGGTGTCGAAAAATAGAGCAAAAAATTAGTTACAAAAAGATGGCCAAATGACCAAAATATGATGAATTTGGATAAATTCATTATTTTGGACATAACTTTTTTCCTAATGGCCCAATTCGAGCGGCGTAGATAAATATTTTAGCTGTTTTTTGCTCTATTTTTTGAAATAAAACTAATTTCTTTAGGTTTGATTTGAACCGAGCTATAGGTTATAGCGAGAGCTGCGAATGTCGGGGACCGCAAATGTCGTGAAACCATTCGACATATATGATTGGTCCAGGGCTCCCACTTTACCTTAGTAACCTGTCAAATGCCAGGTTTTTGAAAATTTGCCAGGTTTTATCAGGTTTCCAAAATCGCCAGTTTTTTTGCCAGGTTTTTTGAATTAGTCAAATTTGAGAACAAGGGGTAAAAAATATATTACGCCAAAATTTAAAGGCTGCCGGCTCCATCAATATAAAGAAGAAATCAGTTAAAAATGAGTAAATTTCTTATGAACCAAATAGAGTAAATTTCGTTTTATAATAAAATAATCAAAAAACGCAAAGCTACTCATAATATACCATTTGAAATATTGACTAATTTTCCATGGTACCACAACGAAAGTATATAGTAAAAGATACATGCTCTAGAAAAAGTTCCATTCTTCCACGAATCTTTCACTGAAGTGACAAAGTAATAGAAAATCAAAAGAGCACAAAGAGAAAAAATATATAGAAAAAATTCATAGAGCCAAAAATAAATTTCCAAGTTGGATCCAAGATCAAACTCATCAATGGGATTTCTGCGCTGATTTTAGTCATTGATTTTTATCTTTATCTTTGCTTTTTCTTCGCATTGTTTATATGAATTCAAAGCAATTAGTGTCAAATTTCTAATTCTTTAGCAATTTGTATCTAAAATTGAATTCTTAATTATTAGCATTAGCCCCTGCCAAAATACTATGATTTATTTGATTTCAAGAAAGTCTACAATTAAAATTAAAAGCAATTATCGTAATTACCTCTCTAATAGAAAGGGCCCCTGTGAGGGAACTGAAAAATAGAAGGGGCCTCTCCAATTTAAGGGACCCTTCTACTTGAGGAAGTCCTTTTTGATGATGAGTCATTTCCTCAAAACCATAGATGAATATTTAGTTATTTTTGAACTATATAATTGGGTAGGTTGATCAAAAATTGATCATTTTTTGAAGACAAAAATAATTTTAAAAGATTTTTTGAAGAAAATGATGTCGTGCTTGATAAAAATAGTGCTTGATAAACCCGTTAAAAGAATATTATTTTTTATCTTTTTCTAAAATACTTAAAATTTTCAGGCTTTGAAAAATAGAAGAAGCCTCTCTAATTGAATGTATCTCTCTCTAATAGAAGGGGCCCCTGTAAGGAGGTTGAAACAATAGAAGGGGACCCACTCTATTAGGGAGAATACGGTAACTTGTTGTCTCTGTAAAAAGAATGACAATCATCCACGACCAATCATCTCAATTCTTCTGCTGCTGTCAACCATCAAGGGCATTTCGCCATTCGCCATTTTTTTGCACGTGCATGTACATAATGCGGTTGATTCTAAAATTGAACTTACAAGTTAGAATGTTAGAATGGTAAAAAGCAAATGTATTCACCATCATACCGCGGCAAGGGGGGGGTCGGCTCGAGAGTTGCCAGCGAAATAGTGGGTGTGGTCGGCCAAAAATTTTTTGCGAAGTTGTCTATTTTTGCTCAAAATCACTTTTGAGGCAATTTTTTCAAAAATTTGCGATTTTCGTTTGCGAAGTGGTTTTCTCCTAAGCCAAAATCTTTACAAAATACCGTATTCTCTCCAATAGAAGCCCTCTCTCCAATACAAGCCCCTCTCCAATAGAAGCCCCCCTTAATAGGGGGTTTGAAAAATTGAAGCCCCCTCTCCAATAGAAGCCCCCTCTCCATTATAAGCCCCCCCCCCGCCGTTTTAGAGCTAAAAATTTTTAACCACCCTTTAACTTTTGAACTGATTTTTGTCAACATTAATTATAAAATAGATTAAAAAATAGCAAATTGATTATTATTTTTTTATGAAATGTTGAGATAATAGCGAATTTTTACTATTTTTTAAAATTTTAATGAGAGAATTTTTCATTCTTTTAATTTTGGCACCTAATCCCGGGAGGGATTGATAAATATAAGCCCCCTCTCTAATTGAAGCCCCCTCTCCAATAGAAGCCCCCCTTTATAGGGGGGTTGAAAAATAGAAGCCCCGGGGCTTCTATTGGAGAAAATACGGTAGATCACTTCGTAAAGGTGAAGGGTCCGGCGGTCCCGATAGTGGCCACCGGAAAGAATTTTGAAATTTTTGTTTCTTCTCATATGAAACTTCTCTAGCCTCCCTTTGCCGAGGTTTGGCCTGCCATCGGCATGTTCATACAGATATAAAGTTCCTTATAGCTATAGCGTTGTGGAAGGGTTTTATTGAATCGTGTTTCCTCCATAAGTGCAAGAGAGCAACAGGTATGAAATCGATTTTTGATTTTTTTGAAAAACCTGAAATTCGAGTTTCGATTTTTCATCGGCGATCGACTCCAACCCTAATGCTAAATTGAGGCCTTATAAATTATCTTGGTTGTGAAAATTCTCTGTCGCTGGTAGGAATTGAACTTGTGTCGCTGGATTATAAATCCAAGATTCTACCACTACACTACAGCGACTCCTCCACAATACAAGTTAGAATTGTGGTGCGTGGTTATTTCCTTACCTGTTGTTGCAGCAATTGTTGTGGGCTTCTCGGTTACTTTTCGGTTGTTGTTCTCGGTTTTAGTGTTTTTCTCGGTCACCAACTCAAAAAATGTTCTTCAGGAAAATTCTGAAAATTCTCGGGGAAAAAATTATTTCTTGAATTGAAATCAATTGAATAATGAATTTTCAAAATACATCTTTAAAAAATATAAGGCCTTTCTCTATTATAAGGTCCCTCTCTAATATAAGGCCCCCCTTCGAAGGTGATCGAAAAATATAAGGCCTAGGCCTTATATTAGAGAGAATACGGTAAGTATTAAAGGTGTCGGCGGCCCCGAGGGGGGCCGCCAGAGAAAATTTTTGAAAATTAGACAAAAGCAGCAAGGGGACTCTTATGAAAATATTCAAATAAATCTATGAAAAAGAAATAAAAATTTTCAAAATTTCTCGATCTTAAGGGATACTTAAAATTACGGATTTTTTACAGATTTTTCGCAAAAATCCGTAACTCGTAAACCGTAATCCGTAACTCAAAAACCCCGTAATTTCCGTAATCCGCGATCCGTTATTACAGACACCCCTGCTAATCACAATCAAATAATCACATTTTTAATTGTTTCAAACCTATGAAAAAATTTCTATTATTCCAATCTAGATTTTCCCTATATTTACTTTATTTTTTATTCTCCTTTAAATATCTATTCCTAAGGCTCTTTCGGTAATGACTATGTCAGAGAAAAAGATTAGGATATCATTTTGCAAATCATTGAGGAGAAAAAATTCATTTTATTCGGCAATGTTAACAAATTGTGAGGATATGAAAAGGGGAAACCGTTGAAAATTCCTAAATTTTCCCGGATAAAAACCCCTCTACAGATGTGGAAAGGAAAAATAATAATGTTGAATATGATGATTTTCCTCCTTCCTCTGCTGGTGTTTTCGATCATTTTCCCATCTGAATAATTAATATTTTTACAGAAAGACTATGCTTATGCAAATCATTTACCACTTCAAGTACAGATGTTAACCTGGAGACCCGTGCCCAAGAACGTACATTCTACTGGACAGTTCTTATCACCTAGAGCCGCACAGACCAACACACAGGGCCTATTGTTTCCAGGCTTGCAAGCGCAGTCGCATGGGCCAATGCATCTGTTGCACTTGTCCTGCAGCTGTTGCGGGCTGAGAAGACTGCACTTGGGTGTGGTGTCGCAGGCCAAGCTGCTCTCGCACATCATGCTCCAGCAGGCGCACAGCAACAGCAGCGCCAACGGACACATGCTAACGATCTGTTGAACCATTTGGATGGGCGGAAGTTGTAGGAAATGGAATCTGGAAGCCAATAGGAAGTGGATTAATGATAATGAATGTAGTAGCAGGGGTAGGAGGGTTAGAAGTTGTGCTCAACAGAAAGGAAAGGAGAACTATAAATATATGCCTGGAGTTCGAGAAAAGCAAAAGTTGTATAAATGTAAAATGATTGATGTTGTGGTAATTGAGCCTGGAATACTTCACTGTTTTTATAGCCATGAAACTAATCCTTCCCACAGCTGTATGTTGACAATAACAACTCCAGTACAATGTTGACAATAACAAATGCAATATGGTAATGTTGACAATAACTACTCCAAAATGTATGTGCAATGTTGACAATAATATCCCTGATGATTGTTTTACGCATATTTTTTCGGCATCCGATGAACGAGTGAGTTGCACATATTGTCATCAAATGGTTAGATCACGAGCATTTAATGCAAATTGAATAATCACTTCTGAACAAAAAAAGTGCTGCACCAAATTCAGGAATTTTGTTTTGGCTGAATGCGATAATATGCACCAGAGTTCGCTAGTGCATTAGTTCTGAAAGTTCTCCATCCCATACAAGTAGGGATCCACTGCGGACCCTTCCACCCCTAACCCTAACTATTGCTCAAACTTCCTTTTTCGGGGATCCATGAGGACTTTTGGCCTCAATGGAATTCACTGCAAGTCACTGCAGGTCCGCTGTCGCAGATGGCATGAGGTTTCTTTTGTTTTTCTGGCCTATAGGGCCAACTCGAAGATGATTTACTAAGGTTTCGCCCGTGTTCCTGGACACCCACAA
Source organism: Rotylenchulus reniformis (assembly GCA_001026735.1). Taxonomy (NCBI): domain Eukaryota; kingdom Metazoa; phylum Nematoda; class Chromadorea; order Rhabditida; family Hoplolaimidae; genus Rotylenchulus; species Rotylenchulus reniformis. Next base: position 11,564 of record LDKF01002449.1, on the reverse strand, counting down.
AGACCTTTGCCCTTGATGGCAAATGTTATTTTACATATCTTCATGGTGCAATCCACAGATCGGCTATTGTGTTTTGAATTTTTGTACTTTAGTGCAATTTTTTCATTTTTAACTATTTTATCAATGTTTAAAATACCTCAAATAAAATCATTATAAAATCTCTTGCTTTATTTCATTTACTTAGTAATAAAAGCAAAAGTGTGTGATTTTCAATCCATCTATTTAAAATTAAATAGAATTGAATTTAAAAAGGAAGATGAGTGTGCACATACAATAAAGAATGCATACACCAGTGTTTGCGATGATCCACCTTTTTCGGAAATGATCTGATCTGATCCTGATCCAGGAGTCTGGACCATCAAAAATGATCTGATCTGAGCTGATCTGATCCAACCCGTGGGATCAGGATCAGATCAAATCAGATCACGTTGGATCATGACCTGGATCAGATCAGATCAGATCATTCCGGATCACCAAAAAATGATCCAACCTGAAATTACCCGCTTGAAAAATGAGGCAATTTCTAATATAAATTGGCTACATAACATGAAATATAATTTAAAAATAAATAATTGTTTATATTCGCATACTTAAGTGATCAATTTAATTATTCAAAGGTAGGATTGCAAACGGGGGAAGTTGAGAAAATTCGGGGACGAATCGGAGATCGCCCCAATTTAAAATTTTATTGAAAATCAGTGCTAATCCCAGCAGCAATATGTATGTGGTTCGATTTTATATTGTGCCAACAAAATGTGTATTTTTTGTGAATATTTTATCAAAAAATCCTAGAAAATTTCAAGAAGGAGAAATGAAATATTGTTTTTTCTAATGAAAATTCGTAAGTTTTTGGAAAAATTCTTACTTTTAACGAAATTTTGGGGAAAATTCCTTTTTTCTGACGAAAATTTTGAGGAAATTTCCGGGGCTCGTTTATTTCTTACAAAAATTAACCTAGTTCTTATCTATTTAAAAATACCCATCTTTTTTAATTTAGTACCTCATAAATAAAGAAAAAATTTAAAAAATTCAAAATTCGTTATCTAAAATTATATGTAATTTAACGAACAAAGTAATCACAATGCTGTTGCGTTTTCACATGATTCATCGCATAATTCAACGATTTTACAAAATATTCTGACTCATCATTTGAATTTTTTATATTTTTTTATATTCCGTTTTTCACGATATTTTCATTTTTTTGTTTTTTTACAAAATGGGAGGAGTTTTCTATGGCTGTAATTTCTGTTTTGTCTTACATCGTTTAGTCATAGAAAAGGTTTCAATCCAATTCTCGTTGTGTTGACAATAGAAACCAATTTTGCCCATTTTCCCCACCGTCTATGTGCCTGGCTCTATACATAAAGAAACGGTGTTTACTACTTCTAATCAAAAAATCTTATGAATCCTCAAACTGTCTGAATCGGAAAATTGGTGTGACACATATTTTTCCCTATAAAAGGCCACAGTAGAACCCAGCGCATTCATTCAAACATTCCTCAAAACTCTCCTCTCGAGATTTCTTGAAAATGGCTTCGATCAAAACTGGTTTTGCCATTATGCTCCTGTGTCTGGTAGGTGCATCATGTGCTGCGCCGAAAGGCATCTTCGAGGGCTTGTTCGACTTCCAATATCTTTATATGAGTGCTGGACCACCAACGAAGACCACCACCGAAAAGCCGACCACAACCACGTAAAATGTTCTATCCAATGATAGCTTAATCCATCTTAATTTTGAACTGATATGGTTTGATCTGATCAAGATGGTTGAATTAAAGTAGGATAAGTTCATTTCTTTGATGGCAAAAAAAGATCGGGATTACGTCTAGAAAGCTTTTTCAATTTGATCTTAATCCACATCAGCATCATGCCAACAACAAGCTATGCCTGATGCTGATCTAACCCAGATCATGATCCAACATGATCTGATATGATCTAATCCTTGGATCAGATCTTTTGGATAATAGAAAACATTGGTAGATACCAGAATTTTATAGAAATAATCGAGCAAAATTTTCTGCATTTTTCTTTTGGAAATTTTGCGATTAAATTAATCATGTACAAATCAATTGGGTAATAAAAAATTTTATGGATTTAAAATTCTTCTAGCTTGGTATTCCTTTAATGATTTTTTAAATGAAAACACGGAATTCAATTTCGCGTTTTCCCAGGTTGGATTTTTTGATGATCCAGCTTATCTAACTAATTTGATCAAAACATAATTTATCTTGACCTCAAGCTTAAAAGAAGTTTGGATCAGATCATTACTGATGAACCGACTTTTGGTAGATCATTATTATGAATTTAAATTAGGTAGTGCAAAACATGGGTTTTACGCAAGTTTTGCATTAAAATTTAGATTTATTATTTAGATACGACCCGACTCAAGGATACAACCAGTGTCGCACAACTTATCGCAGTCATGCTCAATGTTGTGCCGAATTCCCTGCAGCATCCAACTGTCGTCAAACAACCACCGCTGCTCCGACGACTGAGCAAACAACAACCACGTGAGTTGTAGAGTTATAATTTCCTAATGAATTATGTTGTTTAGACAAAACCCGGACTACCAATACAACAAATGCCGCGCAAGCTACAAGAGCAGGAGAGAGTGCTGTGCCGAGTGCCCGACTGCATCGAAATGCCCGAAGCGCACAACAAAAAAGCCAACAACTGAGGAGGACCACCACAACAAAAAGTTATTTTTATTTTTCATTTGAAAGTGATGGAAAGAAGTGATCAGATAATGTTAATCCCAAAGGATGAAATAGAGATACCTAGTTGTTAGACACATAGATGAAATAAAATTCATTGGAATTTTCGTGTTGAATAAATTTTAGATTATTTAATTAAAATTATTTAAAATTGATATAAAATTTTTAACAAAATATATCTTTTTATAAAGCAGTTAACCTAAAAATTTCTAAAATTCTAAAACAGCCTTTTGAATTTATTAGGCCTGAAAATTAGAAGATGATTCAAAATCCGCCTGTATGTACAATAATAAAATAAGATGAAATAAATACTCAATTTTAGACCTACATATTAATTTACCATAATGCTTATGGGGCGATTATTTAGGACGAGGTATACGGTATACATATTGGGTTATAGGACGAGGTATACTATCCATATTTACTGGGACGAGGTATACATTATTTACTATTTATTACATTACTATATATATACATTATTTACTACTTACAAATTAGATATACATTATTTACTACTTATTATTTACATTATTTACTATAGGATGAGGTATTCAAAAATGAGCCAGTTTCCAAATTTAATTCCTACTTCGATTAAAATCCGATGGATTTATGATGTCAATTTTTGTCTATGGTTCAGAAATAAGTTTGCATAGGGGGCGTGCCTAGGGGGTGGAGGAGGTGACATCTACTCCCCCTCCCCNTGGAAATGGATCATCTTGGACAAAAACCTCCCATGGAACACAGAAAAATCAATAAAAAAACCTATAAATGTTAATAATCGATCGATCAATCACAATCCATCCATGAGCCATGAGTCCATGGTCTGCTGGTGCTACTTTTAGACCACTGAGCATGAATATTTGTAGAAGGTGCACTTTTTGTCTGCACAGATTTTGGTACAGCTCTGGTACTTGTCCCAGGGGCAGTTCAGGTTCCCGCACTGGAAGGATCCGTTGGGGATGCACACGAATTTGAAGAAGGGACAGCCCGCCTTCTGGCATATCTTCTTGCACTTGGTGTACGGGGGCCGCTTGCAGGTTGAGCCGCCACACCGGAAGCTCCCGGCAGCCGCCCGCTTCGCGCGTCCCCCAACCGCCGCTTCCGCATCCTCGACAAAGGCCACGAATCCTTCGCCGGCAGCCGCCGCCTCTTCCACCGCTGTTGCAATGCCGATAAAAAGTACGGCAGTGACCGCGATAAGACACATCAGCAGCATTGTCGTGGAGGAGTCCTGGAAAGTGAAAAAAATGCAGACGAGAAGCTAACATAAAATGCCAATTTGGTTAATATTCCCGGAAACATTGCACAAGTGGGCGGCAGGCCAAAATTTCAAATTCAAACTTATACAGACAGAAATTATGCTTATTTTTTTAACCGACAATTTATCGGTTAAATGAAATATATTGAAATTTTCAAAAAATGGGTTGAAAAATAAAAATTTTTTTCGGAAATTAGAAAATTATTTTATCTAGAAAATGGGCATGCATAATTTCCTCATTTCTTTTGGTCTACCAATTACAGGAAAGTTTCGGGTTAAATGTCGTTTTCAGACGTCCTAGCAGTTCCAAACATACCATTTTGTTTGTGGGAAAGATTACGATGAAGACAGAAAGAATAATTAGATAAATTAAATCTGCAATTTTAGATATAGTGGAGTTGGGAATGTTCAAATTCTGCTCTCTACATACAAAGCACTAGTTCCCATGTAATAAAGGAAACAAAGAAAATTGGGTAGGGACTTGAGAGTTTATACTATTATTAGAGGTGCTTTATAATTAGGGCATCTAAAAAAAGGCATAAAAATCGCCAAAAAGGCGCCTAAAAAAGGCACGAAAAATCGCCAAAAAGGCATCAAAAATGACGAAAAAGGCACGAAAAACGGCAAAAAGGCATTAAAAAATCAATAAATTAAATAAAAAAAGCATTTAAAAATTCAAAATTTTACTACAAATATATTTTTAAATATTTTTTCGTTTTTTAGAAGCAATTTCACACAAATAATTGCATAATTTTGAAAAGTTAAAAAAAAAGATTTTATCACCAATAGGAGGCGGCTACCGGAGAAAATTTTGAAAAATTAGGTTACCCTTTTTAAGAAAATTCGTTATTTTTTATTAAGGAATTATCTCTTTTGGTTTCAAAATTTTATTTTTTTATATCATTTAGAGATAAATTTTTCAAAAAAAAAGCACTACAATTTTAAAATTTGCTCTAAAAAGTCAAAAAAAGGCTCGAAAAATGGCGCAAAAAGGCAAAAAAGGCATAAAAATCCCAAAAAGGGTCAAAAAGGCAAAAAAAGGCAAATAATAATCGATGTTAGACGGTTCTAATAAAGTTAAAAATGCGTTTTACATGGTTTTTAGGCCATTCTGAGCCCACAGAAAAAAAGGCATTTGCCTTAAATTAGATGCCCTATTTATAATATAGCAGGGACAATTCTAGAATTTCGGATTGGGGATGAAGATAAATATAAATCATTTTTTTATGAATAAAGATGGAAATTAGAAAATTAAATGAAATGAATGCTTTTCTCTGAAAACCACTGCTTAATGGTAGAGCAGCTCAGAGACCCTTAAAAAGGGAAAGGATCAAGGATCGGAAGGTGATCAGACGGATTGCTTACTAATCACACAGAAGCTCCGGGGATGGTTTCTCGCAAGCACATTGGACATTTGAGAAAAAAATGTGACAGAGACAATAGAAAACAAAAATTCAACGGGGGAAAAATTGAAAATCATCACTATCCCCAGAAAATTTTCCATAATGAATAGAAATTGTCGAAAAAGCCAATGGAACAGAGACAATAGAAGACCAAAAATTCAACGGGGAAAAATGAAAATCATCATTACCCCCACTCCCATGCCCATCCCCAGAAAATTTTCGACGATGAATAGAAATTTGTCGAAAAAGCGACAATATGGAAAAATTTGGTCGATGACCAATTTTTCCTTGATTGTCTTGGTCTCGAAAATCAAGGCCCTTTCATCTAAACTTGATTTGTTTTTGAATTTTATCCCTGCTGGTCTTGATTGTTTTTGTCCTGAATTGCATCCTGTTGTTCTTGACATTGATTTAATGCTTTGGTCTTTTGTCAGGTTTCTATGTTGTTTCTCCGAATAGTGCAAAAATGGGCGTTATCCTTGTCCCAAACTTATTTGGTCACAGTCTTCAAATTTTCATAGCCATCATTTCCATCACTTCGAAAATTTTATTTCTACAATTAAAAGGAAGTTGCCTAAGTTAAATGAAAAAATAACAGTTGAAAAATTTATTGAGGTTTAAGAAAACGTCTTGAAAACCCAAAAATCAACAGGGGGACCCTTTTCATTTGAAAATCAAAATTTATTTTTTTTTCATTTTTTCACTTTTTTAGTATTTTTCGAGCAAAAAAGTTGAAAAAACAAAAAAAAATTTTCTTTTTTTGACTAAAAGGGGGGACACTTTTGGTGGATTTTCAAGACGTCCTTCCTTTTAACTAGCGCCGAAAATTTTGAATGTTGAAAATTTTTGTCCAAATCTAATTTGCGTTCTTAGCAATTTTTTAAAATTTATTCCTTAATTTTTCGATATTTCTCAATTAACAGGGATAGGGTCCTCGGTCAATGGTGTTGGGTCATAAAAATTGTACCCAGGTTAAAAACTAACCAGGTTAGGTATATAAATATTTTTTGTCATTAAAGTTGATCTAGACCGTTTTAAAATTAATCAAGTCAACTTAACTTGTTGCATCACATTTTTATTGCTCTTATAGTTTCATTCATAATAATTGTTCTCCTTTTAAATATTAACGCATTTCGCCATTGCTATGCTACTTCTAGCTGCCACAGCAGCTGCATCAGCAGATGTTGGCTCGCCAAAATGTTTGGTTCTTGGCCAGGTTCAAGGTATTTAGTCAAAACTTTATACATAATGAAGCATTCTATAGCAAATTTTATTTTTCTTTATTTTTTGGACACTAATAAGCTCTTTTCTAGTGTTAGGAACAAGTAAAAGACCGGTACCAACACCATGACCAAAAACAGGGCACCAAAACTAAGACCGGTGCCAATCAAGACCGGTTCCTGGTCTTGTGGTCTTGGTCCCGGTCTTGAGTTTTGGTCTTGGCTTCCGAAAAATTCTCAGTCCCGGTCTTGGGTCTTGGCTTCGAAAAAATTTTTGTCTTGGGTCTTGGTCTTGGTTTTTAGCATTTAATCACCGCCTGAGATTTAAAGTGGATATGATTTTTAATTAAACATTCTTAATTTTGTTAATTAATAGTAGGTATATGAATTTTAATAAAAAATATATTTAAAAATTTAATTAAAAAATTATTTAAAAAATATTGAAATGTACAAGGAGGCCAAAAAATCGGGACTAAAACCAAGACCGGCACCAAGACCATTGCCCAATCAAGACCAAGACCAGGGATGAAAATCATGAACAAGAGCAAATCAAGGCCAAGACCTGGTCTTGATTTTCAAGACCAAGACCTGGTCTTGGACCAAGACTTGGTCTTGATTTTAGTCACGGGCCATGGTCTTGGTCACGACTTTACGAAAATTCCTAACACTACTCTTTTCTCTTCGAAAAACAGCTGTTTTGCAAATAGAGATGAAAGTTCGGTCACATCTCTCTCACATAAGGGTCGTCATTTCTCGATTCTTGGAAAATTTGATGCAAACCAGCTAGTGTTCAGTGAGTATTTTGACAATTTTCAGTGAAAATAGATTCCATCTTGGCCAGATGGCAATAATGGGTGGATCAACCTAGAGGAACCTAAAACCAAAATCCCCATATCAATCCATAATTTTCCAATAAAATTGCCATGTGCAGTCTAAATAAAAAATTAACCATCACCATCAGTGCCAAACTCCAAATCTCCTTCAATATCCTTTCATTCCATTCTCGGAATCATCTATCGTATTCTCTCTAATATAAGACACCTGTCTTATATTTTTCAAACCACCCCAATGGGGTGTCTTATATTAGAGAGGTGTCTTATAATAGAGAGGTGTCTTATATTTTTCGAACCTACTCCAGAGAAATCTTATTAGTTAAATGGGTGTATTTTTAAACATCTTTGCAAAAATTTTAATTTCAAAAGCAAATTCTAGGAAAACTGCATTACAATTCAAAAGAATCATCGCTCAAATATCCACTTTCATCATCTTGCAACAAATCTATTTCATCCCAAAAGTTGCCTTTCTTTGCAAAATAGATCTCTTCGCAAGAGGTAGAGGCCGGCGATCCCGATAGGGAGATAGGGATTTTTTGATTGAGTCCCATTTAAAAAACTGATAAATTTGACCCCACTTCGCACCCTTTCCCCTCATACTGCAAAGTCCCTTTCCACCGACCGATCTCTGGACCCTTCACTCCAGTAACCCCGCCGGGCTCTCATGTGAAGTCCCCTCCTCCCGAAGGTCCAACCGGTGTATTTTGGCCATAACTTTTTTTGCAGTGGCCAATTCGTTTGGAAATTGGCATTGGACATTATTTAAAAATAAGGATTGGACATTCGATTGGACATTATTTTGGATTGGATATTCGATTGGACATTTTTTTCAAAATAGGTCAAATGAAGAATATTGATGGAAGGAAAAATGTGTGGGGGTTCTTATATTAGAGGGTTGTCTTATATTAGAGAGGTTTCTTATAATAGAAGAGGTATCTTATATTAGAGAGAATACGGTAACTTGTAAATTTATGCACAGCTTTCGAAAGGACGCTTCAGTCCCGCCGTTTCAGTCCCAGCGCTAGAAAAAAAGATTATAATTATTATGTTGTAGCCGATCTTGAATCCGAGCGACAAACATTTGCCAAACATGACACTTTTTACATAAAAACTCGACAACTTAAGATTTAGAACATTAGCTTGTAGGTTCTACAACATATTCTGAAAGTTTCAACATATTTTGTTCATCCAAACAGTCAAAATATCATCCGAACATCAAAACATCGATAAAAAGTTCGGACGATTTTTGGCCATGTTCGAATGAACAAAATGTCTCGAAATTTTCATAACCCATTTAGATTACCCATATTAATGTTTTAGCTATTTGGTTTTTAAGGTTTTCAGTAGTTCAGCAAATGTTTGGCAGTGGATTCAAGATTCAAGATCGGTTGAAAATTCAAGAACGTATATAAAATATTTTTAAAAAATCAATAAAACAAAAATATCAAATATTTTTATTGTAGCAACGTATATGATAAGAGAAATATTTAAAGAGATGAATGTCTAAAAAATAAAATAATAAAATAAAAGATATTGACCTGAGATCCCCTTTTAAAGGTAAATTTCCTAAAAATTCATTAAGAGTGAAAATTTCCCCAATTTCGGTGTGAAATTTTTAAGTAAGGAAAATAGGGAATTCTATAAAAAGTATTAGTGCGGAAACTACTATTAAATTAGAACGCTGCCGTTAAAATTTTCAAGCTCCGCTGAAAAGTTGCCTTTGAAATAGAGGGTACCGTTAAATTAGAAGTTAGGGAGTGTCGATAGAATCTATAGGATTTATACATCTTTTTTTAATATAAAACTCCAAGTATCTATAAGAAAAGGTAGCTATTTCAAATAATAGCCTATTTTCCTATCAATTTTTCGCGGTGCGACATTTGCGGACCGACATTTGCGGACCGACATTTGCGGACCGAAAAATTAAAAAAATAAAAAAGCATAAAAATTCACAAATTTAATAAAAAAATAAAAAATTAAAAAAATCATAAAAATTCAAATAATCTTAAAAATGATGAAAAATAATGAAGAAAAAGCAATAATACGCAAATGATTAAAATCAAAATTTATTGGCTTGCCGAAGGCCCAACCGGCGCGAAAATAATAATCGCATCATCAAACATCACTTATCGCCATAAGTTGTGGAATCAAACACAAGCGAAAAGTGTAATCTTCTTCTCATGGAGTGTAGAGAAGAGTAAAATGATTCCCATCGTGCCTTTACTCTTTCGTAATTTTTTTATGGACCCATCCTGATCTAACAATAAAAATAACGGGGATATAAAGTAAAAATATGCAATCACATTACCGTAAAGACCGTCCACACATTGACGCGAATGCCCGCGGCTGTCACTGCCCGAATGCCCGCGGCTGTCACTCACTAATGAGCTTTTTCTTTTTTCCGTCCGAATGGCAAAATAAAAAAGTAAAACAAGAACTGATACTTATTTTAAATTTTTTTTCAATATTCTTTTTAAATTTTATATGTTCATAATTTAGGATGCACTTTATTTTTATTTTATTATGTATCACAAATACCAATGCGGTTCGCACAACAAAGAATCAGAACCTAGTTTTTTATGGTACACTTCGCAATAGTTCGCCTAAATTTTTAAAATTTTAGAAGGGTACGAATATCGCCCAAAAGGGACGAACGCAGAAGGCACCATTCAGTTCTGGTCCTGCGTATTGAAAACGTGTCCGGGGCGCGCCCATTCCCAAATCAATTCGGAAATAATTACTAGGATTGTTACAGAACATAACCATCCTAGGACAGACACACAACACGTGGTTAGTAAGATTATTTGATTTGAGATAATTAAAATATAGGTACGAGAGAGAAAAGAAAGAGTTAAAGAAACGGCGGTTGCCAATCCCGCATTACCAATCCATTATGTTGGATTTCGAGCAAAGTTTGTTAATCCAATTCTCAATTCTATATATTGTTTTTTATTAGGCGCAAGAAATGGATTTCTTCATGTATTTCCTGGCATTCGTATTCGAATGTGTTTGTTTCATTTGGGGCAATCAGTATTGAGATATGTTCAGGTAGCATTATTTTTTTTCTCTCGTTCCATAACATTTAGCGGCATGGATTGATTCCTATTTATGAGCAAAGCGAGGAATTTCGGCTTCATGTGCGCAGGTATTCAATCATAAAAGGGCAAGAGTCATAAAAATGGCAAATTCTATTTTTAGGAGGCGTTCCATCTCAATTTGCGTCGTAAATTCCAAAAAAATTATTTGAATTTTTATGATTTTTTTTAAATTTTAAATTTTTTATATTTTTATTAAATTTGTGAATTTTTATGTTTTTATTTTTTAATTTTTCGGTCCGCAAGTGTCGGTACGCAAATGTCGGTCCGCAAGTGTCGGTCCGCAAATGTCGGTCCGCAAATGTCGGTCCGCAAATGTCGCACCGCGCATCAAACATCACTTATCGCCATAACTTGTGGAATCAAACACAAGCGATTTTCAGTTGGCCAAGTATCATGCTCTGATCGATCGATGCACTCCACACCTGCGCCAGTTGGGCATTCCTGCACTCGGGGAATTCGACGTGGATCAATGGGCCAAAATGCCCAATTTGCGTCATTTGCGCTTTGAAACCTGTGTGGGACCCGACACGTTACGCGCAGTTGCGGACAATTTGAGGCGTCTGCAGAGCGTCTACTTCTCCGACATTGTGTGTTATTATAAATTAGGGTCCCCTGATTTATATGCATTAAATTTTTTCAAACTAATTAAATTGTTAATTTTGGTTTCAGCTTTTTAAGTTGGTACAAAAAATCTCATTGGACCCTATTAATTTGCTATTTTTCGTTTTCCTTCCAACAACTCCATTGGTTACCAGGTATAATAGTTTCCTATAAAAATCAGAAGGAATTTTCAAAAAAAATCTGAAATCAGAAATTTCGGCTCCGGCTCTTGACACTCAAAATTTTGGAACAGCTCTGTCTCTTGGCTCTCAAAAAAGTTGGCTCCGACTCCAGAGCTCCGGCCTTTCCAAAATTTTCCTAACACTGGCAGAAGGATAACTTTGATTTCTGACTTTCCACTGGCATAGGATTGGCGTAGTCATGCGGAACTGCACAATCTGCTGCGCAACAACAATGCGTCGCTGCAAGCGTTGCGCC
>LDKF01002447.1:13196-26148 GCA_001026735.1 Rotylenchulus reniformis | reverse complement strand
TTGCGTCGCAACTTGCTGCGTTTTGGTGGGCGCAACTGCGTTTTTGACGCCGCTGTTTTTCCCGGAACCGATGAAAGGCAATGGAATTGGGACCATCTTGTGGATTTGGGCTCGGATTGTGCTGTTTAGCAGCAGATAGATGAATGGAGGGTGGCCTATAGGAAAAAATTTAGAAAATTATTTTCAAAATGATTTATGATTTATACTGTTTATGGCCTAATAGATAAAAGAAAACACATCTAGCAAAAACATATGCAGGTTCAATTCCGCCCCTTGCCACTTAAATATATAAGACAAAAACTTGGGGAATTTTTTTTAGATAAAATTCACATAATCTGCCAAGTTATGGCGGCGGTAGCTTATTGCATATTTTACCGAATTAAACAGGTCAGTGGCATATCCAGGATTTTACCATTGGGGGGCTGACCAAGCCCAAATCAAGAAAAATTTTGATTGGTCCTTACACAAGGGAGCTGATTAAGAAATTGAATTTTTTGTATAGCTGCCGGAGAAAATTTTGAAAATTTGGATCCCTAAGAAACATTGGTGTATGGTGGCCTAATGGTTAAGTGATTTTAAGTATTAAACAAATCGTTTCAATCCTCAGATTGATCATAAAATTGGACTTTTTTTGGTGTCAAAAGTTGAGAATTTACCATGGAGAAAAAGCCACAGCCAAGTGCCACAAATGACCACCACAATGGACGGCACCGGCACAAAACCCATCAGGGCATAGCAAAAGCTGACCCCCGCGTTTGTGGCACAGAGCAGAAGCACTTGGAGGAAGATCTTGGCGAGAAAATATCGTTCGAAAAAGATAACCAAACTGATGTGTTATATTCTAACCCAAATTTCGGCCAAACCAAATTTTCGGCCAACCAGCGAAAAAAATCTAATTCGGCCATACAAACAAACAATCGGTAAGGCTGAATTCCGCGTAATCCCCACACCTTCTCGCTTCACCCCCGCACCCTTTCACAAGGTCATATTGGATCTTGGGTTTTTGGCCGGCTGGATGAAACGTGGTTTGGCCGAAATCTGGCTTTTTGGCTGGATGGCCGAAATTTGGTAGCACCTTCTAATCTAATACAAAGTCAGTAGAAAGTTGTTGATTGGGACCTGATCTTAAAAATAGAGCTAAATATTTCTTATTAAATATGCAACAAAGATCATCCGAATTGGCCAAGTAAAACTTTTGGCCAATTTAAGTCTTAAAACCGCGATTAGGCCAATATATGGCCATATTTTTTTTATAACACATGGTTCACTTCAATTAAATGCTCAAAATTTATAAAGAATTAACAACAATTTATGGAGGTATTATTACCTATTGTGATTGCTATTCATATGTTTAGTATTATTAGTATTAGACAATATTTAATAAATATTTTTTTAACAGATTGACCTCAAAAAACATACAATGCGCGTCATGCGTTTCTGCTGCTGGAAAGTGTAGTTATTGCTGTTGTTCTCCTCGTCGTGGTGCTTTATTTTTTTGCGTTTTACCAACAAAACGAGTAAGAAAAGTGCGTAGAAGCCAGGAATGCTGGTCGTGATAGCGATGGAATGCATCACGTCCAGTTTGTTCACATACTGTGCAATGCAAAAAATTAACAAATTTTCATTATTTTATCCAACATTTCTAATCCAGATAAGATTTTTTGGCCCAATTTTCCCATTGTGATTTTTAACACTCTCTTCCAACTAACCATTTCATAAATTTCCATTGTATTCCGCAAGATTTTGGTCCAAATTTACCGGTCTATCTCATATTTACAAGTTAGCTGATTTTCTACCTTTTTTTAATAATTTTTTCCCATTATTTAGCTAATTTTTCTTATACAATTTTTAATTTCAGCTGATTTTCTCCCAATTTTTGAAATTTTCTCACATATTTTACCATTTCGTCCATGCCGTCCACGTAGTCCTTGTGCGGGTTGTACACCCAGGTGAACTCGTGTGAGCTCCAAATTGCGGGCGAAGTGCCGAAAAACCCGTAGAACAGCGAATACATCAGGATGGCCAGGATCCAGAGCCAACAACGCCGGTTGCGGAACAACAAATTGCCCAGCGACGGCACCAACAACTCCGCGCAACGATTCGCTGCCAGAAGGGCGGCCAAGGAGGTCTCCAGGCACCAGACCCCTGAAAGTATCAATATAAAACCCGGACAGATTCAATTTATTTTCATTCTGTAACAATTCAGCAGTTGGGTCATATCTTAAAAAAATGCTTTTAACATTGGAATCTGTACAAAAAAATGGGCAAAGTGCCGTTTACCCCGAAATTGGGCAAGATACCAAAACCCGTATCTTAAAATACTCGGAATTTTGGTTTAGTTTATCCGGGTAAAAGGCCCATTTTTATTATTAGCCCATATCTGAAAAAAATATCGGGGGGTTAAATGTCAACATTTTAAAGATACAAATTTTTGGGTAAACGACCCGCGGTTATATTTACCAGGGTAAAAATACCGTATGGCACCGGCCGGCGGGAGGTTCCCCTAAACCCGTACATATCTTTAGAAAATAATGACTAGGCATTTTTTACTTTATGATACTGGGTGAATTGCAGCTCGAAAGTCGAAACTATCCCAAAATCCATTTTAAAGATACAAGGTGTTTATGCGGTTGCCCCGTTTTCTGAGAAAAACGGCACCTTTATCCTTTTTAAAATGCGGCTAAGAACTCGGAATTCAGAAAAAATAATCTTACGAAAATAAAAAACCCACAGTTGACCATCATCCCGACGGTGAACATTAATTGGGGCGCCGAACAGAACACAAATCCGCCAAGTGCAAACAGTCCTGGGGTCAGGCCGGCCAAAGGCAATGCCAAAAGGTCTGCGACTCCGATGGCGAACATGATCTTGTAGCAGGACTGGTCCAGAAGCCGCGACAGGGCTACCGTACAGGGTATGTACAGTATCTGGTTGGGAAAGGGGGTGGGTGATACTGTAACTGAAAAATGTATAGTGCTGAAGCAAAAGAAGGAAACAAGAATTTGGGCAAAAAATAAATAATGGTCCAATATTAATGGACAAATTAATAAAATACAATTTATAGTTAAGGTAGATGGTAGAGTAATTTGAGAATGATGCCAAAAACAGGATAGCCACACAGGTCGCCGTAAAACATAATGGCTTAAATTATTGTACTATGTGAAAAAAGTAGAGAAGAGGTATTCTATGCCATAGTACAGTAATACCTTGTTGAATGAAATATATCGTATCTTAGAATTCTGTGCCAGAGATTTTATTTTCATCCTTTTTCTTGAAATGTTGGTGCTTATCTAGTTTGTATCCCCTTTTCACCCCCCCCCACAACAAAATTTTTTGGTTAAATTTTCCAGTAAAATCATCCACAAATTACCTCCCTAGGGTAACTTTTGACGCTGAGTTTGAATCTGACGTCCATATTTTGACGCATTGCATTATTGACGCAATGCACTTTTTGATTTGACGCAATGCACTTTTTGATGTTGACGTCAAAATTTTTTTTTTGAAATTTTGTAAAAATTTAAAAATTTAACGTCAGCATCAAAAACGCATTTTAGATGGCATAGAATGTCAAAATGGACATCAGAACTGGATTCTGCATCGAAAATTACACCATGGAAAAAATTTCAAAATTTTTTTTTCTGACTTCAACGTCAAAAAGTGATGTCAGATAACGCATTGCGTTAAAATGGACGTCCAATTCGGATTCAACATCAAAAATTACCCAAGGGAAGTAATTTTGATGATTTAAAATCAATTTCTAAAAATTTTGATGTTGGGGGAGGGGGTGAAAAAGGGATACAAACTAGATAAGTACCGAAATGTTAATCCCATTATTTTATCTTATGCTTTACCTCAAAAATCAGGAACAATGTGATCAGCAAAATGCCGCCAAGAATGCTTTGTCGACCTTCCAACGGGATTTGGTCAACAGTGTAAAAGGTGCAGTTGTAGAGAAGGGCAAATCGAGATTGGTCCAACAGAAGGAGTTCCATGTCCTAGAAAAATAATACATTGACGAAAAAATAAAAAAATAATAAAAAGCTGAAAATGTGCAAAAAATTCCAAAATGGCACGATGGTAAAAAATGATTATGGAAAATATCAAACTGAACAGAATAACCAAAAATTTGGACCAAAGCACCTGATTTGGATGAATTGTTTGGTCGGCTTGATACCTTTCACGACCGTTTTTTTGAAAGTTGGCTAAATTGTTCAAAAGGCATACAATTTATTTTTGAAAATTTTAAACGAATAAAATAATAAACAAAAATTTTAAAATTTATTTAATAAACAACCTTATGTAGAGTCGTCTTCCAAAAGTGCGGAAATGAGGCTATTTAAATTTTTTATTTAACCACGCTAGTCTCAATTTCAGAAGGCCAATCTGCGCAGAAAATTATGCTCTACATATTTGGGAATTCGTCTCAAAAAATGATTTATCGATAAGTTATGATTTTACAACCTGTCACCACTTCCAATGGCAGTCAAATATGGTGTTTTTACGCGAAATGCTTCCTAATTGGCACCAAACCTCAAAACATGATTTCTTTCCAAATTATCACCTGTTCAGCGCATTGATTCCCACATTATTTGATTGGTTGACAATGAGAGAAATCAAAAGAAAAATTAAATTTGAAGACAAATAATGAATGGAATGATTGGTGGCACGAATTTCTGGCAAAATAATTCAATAAAATTACCATACTTGATTTCTGTGTTCTCAGTACCATTATGTCAAAATAACAAAAAGACAGATTTAGGGAGATCGACACCGTAATGACCTCTCGTACTTCCTACTCTAGTACAGGTTTTGCCATAAGGAATCTTTCAACCCGTTTGAAAAATTTATATTTTGAAAAATTTATATAAACACTACGCCCTAGACATGTAAAGACAGAGAGAGACTAGGTATATCCAACATTCACTTCAAGATATAGATTTTTTTGAATTTTACTGTAAAATTGAAAGATTCTTTATGGCAACGATTGTACTACATCTTCATAGTCTTATTATGTACGTGATAAGTACGGTAAATGGTACGAGTACAAGTTCCGAATACTGATTTTATTGTTGTGATAGGTAAGTAAAAATAGACATACTCCCAAATTTTTGCAGTTTTGCATCATGTCCAATTGACATTTAACAATAACAAGTTTCTCTATTACATAAAATGTATTTCTTCCAAACCCCAAAAATTATTTCTTTCAGAAATTAGCACATGGTCAACCTTACCATTACTTCTAAAAATCAAATTTGAACGAACAAATTGAATATTGGCACAAATTCTGGCAAATAATCCAATGAGTTATGTACCATACTCATGTCTGGGTTGTCATAGTGCCATTGGCCAAATAACATGAAAGCCGAAATTTGAGGAACAAATTACAAAATTCGAACAGCTTGTTGAAAATATGTTAGAAAAAAAGATTTTGAGGCTAAAAACAGGGTAATGGTAAAAAGTTTCTCGAGAATTCAAAAAAGTACATTTAGGTTGATATGTTTTTTCTTGCAAAAATTGCAGCTTTTTATGAAGTAGTAAAATTAAACAATATCATCCATAACAAAATATAATCAGCGCAGAAAAGCCATTGAATTCCAATTTTTTTTATAGCTCCTCGATTTTTTGACACGGAGGCATGTTGTGTTAAAACATATTGTAGTCTGATTTCTTTTTCCCTGTCCATTCACTTTTCCCCGGACTGGGTCAAAACATCCCTGCCGACTAATCCCTGCCGACTCATCCCTACCAACTCATCCCTGCCGACTCATCCCCGACACTATTCATCCCTGCCGACTCATCCCCCACGACTCATCGCCCGAAGTTCTAGGGCCGTTTCATCGCCAAGTTTTATGTACAAAATTTTTCAAAAATCCTAGGCCTCTAAAATTTTTTGAAAACCCGAGGCATCTGAAGTTTTTTGAAAACCCGAGGCATCTTAAAATTTTTTTGGAAAACCGAGGCCACTGAAGTTTTTTATATATAAACCCGAGGCCTCTGAAATTTTTAAAGAAATCCGAAGCCTCTAAATTTTTTTTGAAAACCGAGGCCTCAGAAATTTTTCCGAAATCCTAGGCCTCTGAAAATTTTCCAATTGCAGTCAATTTTTTCGCAGGCCACAGATTTCAAAAATTTTCATAACAAAAATTGTAAAAAAGTTTTCAGAGGCCTCGGGTTTTTANCGAAAAATTTCAGAGGCCTCGGTTTTCAAAAAATTTTAGAGGCCTAGGATTTTTGAAAATTATAGGATTTAAAAAAAATTTATGAACAGAAATCTTGGCGATGAAACGACCCTAGAACTTCGGGCGATGAGTCGTGGGGGATGAGTCGGCAGGGATGAATAGTGTCGGGGATGAGTCGGCAGGGATGGATTGACCCCCACCGCTTTTCCCATAGCAGATAATAAGACATTCGCTTCGAAAAATCGAGGATTCAAAGCAATTCAATCGGCGCCCAATTTTTATCGTATGCTAGAAAATATCATCCATAACTCTTGATGTTCTACATAAAATTAAACAAATTTTGCATTTAATTAAATTTTGGAATTCACTTTTACAATCTTTCTACAAAGACGAGTGGTATATTATTCCCTAAAATGGTATTCTAATTACATATCAATCTGAATCGAATATTAATGATATAATGGATGGATAACAAATATGTATAATACATGTATTAAACATAGGTATATAAAATGTATGTAGTATACATGTATAATGAGAGACAGAGCAATGGCAGTGACGTTGTTTTTTGGCGGAAGATGAAATATCTGATTTGAGCATATAAAATGTATAAATCCTGTCATCATATTTCACTATAATTTTTATTTCCATTAAAAACATTCCTCCACAAAATGGCATCGGTGATTCTCGGACCGCCAATACTGGCCATCATTCTGCTAATGTTCACTCAAACTCTGCGCAGTACATCGTTTTCTGGATTGAAATATATTTTATTAGTATTATGACTTTTGTTAATAGACTGAAGGACAAAATTATTGGCCAATAAGAATTGAGTCTAACCCATTCAAATTATTCATCTGAAAAAGAGTTATGGCTAAAAGATACCGTCACTTTGGCCAAATTCAAAAAGACGATATTTTTTGACCATAACTTCCTGCAAATGGACAAAACTATTTTTAAGCCCAATTTTTTGCTAATTTTATGTTTTAATTTTTCAACACTAAATACGTTTTTTGATTCGCTTTTAATCATACCACAGACCGCTTATTGGCCCCAATGGGCCGATTTGAAAATTAATTATAATTACTAGTAATGCAAAACGCCAGAATCGCCCAAAAATGGCTTGAATTTTTATGTTCCCTGAACTATTAGTACAGGTATAAATTTTAATTAATTTTTTTAAAGAATTTTCATCATATTCTATATTAAAATAGGCTTAATATATTTACATATATTCGAATTTTTTGTTATTTTTGCCACTTCATGAGGGTTATATGAAAAGGTGCCACTATTAGGTACACCAGCGTCAAATTATTTAATCATAAGATATAAACAAAAAATTTTTGAACCCGTTACCAAAGTTGGACCAACTTATTTTTCAAAATTAATAAGTAGAGTTAGCGTTAAATCTGAAACAGACCAAATTTTCCATTGATTTTTTGGAATTTTCGGTATTAAGGTGCAAAGGTTCAAAAGGAAGTGCTGCTGGAGCAGGTTGAGCGTTGGATCCGGTACAGTATTTGCGATCAAAAACGACTGAATGGACCACACCATAGAGGCAATGAAGAGGATTACATACCACCGAGGGTAAAATGCGTATCAGAAAAATGTGGAAATCTGACTTCTTCATTTGAGCTTATAATTTTTCGAAGAGGATTTTTTCTTATGTTAAAATGAAAAGAACAAAGTACAAGTATGATCCGTGTTGCGACATTTGCGCCCCCGACATTTGCGCCCCAAGGATTATAACTCGGTTCAAACGCAATCTAGAGAGCAAAAAATTAGCTACGAAGCGAGCCTAAGCCCGTTCGAATTGGTCCATTCTGACAAAAGTTATGGCCAAAATACTGTGAAATTGGCCAAATCCGTTTATTTTGGCCATAACTTTTTTCACAGTGGACCAATTTGAACAGGCTTAGGCTCACTTCGTAGCTAATTTTTTGCTCTATTTTGATATAAAAATCTTTTCTCTAGATCGCGTTTGAACCGATTTATAATCCTTGGGGCGCAAATGTCGGTAACCGTATGATTAGCTTATGTAAAATTTATTTGCATAAGATCGTTTCAAAAATTATAACTTAAAGGGATTTCCACATTTTTCTGACGCGCATTATGTCTGTTGATTTTTCGCATTTTCATGGATTTTTTTTACATAGAACGTGTGCAGGGGTCACCCATTGTTCGATGCATTCGTACAAGGGACATGCTTCACCACCACCAAGGTGATCACTGGTCAAACAGAGCTATGTGAATAGGTTCTAAAGGTTAATAAGATACCTATGGCTATCCGACATTTGCGGACATTTCATAATATTTTTTTCGGTTCAAACGCAATTTAAATAAAATGGGTTTGATGTCAAAAAATAGAGTAAAAAGGTAGGCTATAAAATGAACCAACATCCACCAAAATAGTTCCACTATGAAAAAAGTGATCAAAATACTATGATGGCCAAAAATTTATTTTGGCCATAACATTTTTTTATAATGGGCCAATTTAAATGAATTAAGGCTTATTTTGTAGCTAATTTTTTGCTCTATATCTTGATATCAGGATGGTTTCTTTAGTTTACGAATGAGCCGAGTCATAAATAACATGGTTTCAAATGTCGGGTCGGCAAAAGTCACGCCACGATACCAATAGCGAGTTGATACACTCTTACTTTTCATGCCACAGTATCGGTGCTCGAATCCAACTCATCCCCATAATAATTGGCACCTAAAACTTAGTAAAAATTGGCCAAGTGATTTAAAAAGTTAATAGCCAAACTGCCTTTAAAATGGCCAAAAAGACTATTTTGGTCATAGTTTTTCAATTAAATGGTCAATTTGAACAAAATTTAAAGGAATTATATCCCTTCTATAGTCTATCATTTGTCAGAAAGCAAATCCCATAAAAATGTTTCTAAAAAATTTTAGGTGCAAATTATTATGGTATTGAGTTTAAATGGTGATGAGCTGACGAGTTTGGGGAGAACCGGATTGCTTATAATTAGGGTTGCACGGTACCGGAACCGGTCCGGGACTCCCAGTCATCCCGGTCTTCAAAAATCGGAAAATCCCGGTTTTTTTGAAAAACATAGTTATGGTTCCGGTTTTTCCGATCCCGGTTTTTGCCAAAAATCCCGGTTCCGTAGACCGGCGGATCGATGTCGTTTTTATTTTACAAATATCGCTATGCAACAATCGTATTTTAGATTTTCGACGATTCGTTGAAAAGAGATTGGCCACGTGACATGGTCCAGTTTCCATCATTGGACCTCGTCCGGGTGGATCCGAACGGTTTCACATATAAATTTCATTGGGTGACAAAGCCAAATTGGCTGAAAAGTCTGACAAAAATCAGTGATCTGCTCGGATGGCGGCACTTCGTACTTTTCAAGGCGCCAACTGAAAAGGTTTGGGAAAGATTTGTTGGAAATTGTCAAATAAAAATGTCCTAAAGCTGAAGTATACTCGAGAGGGTACACATCATCCCCTTTCGCGCTAGAAAAATGATTCTAACTTTTTTCCAAGTAAACCAAAGAGAAGTGAGTTTGGTGTCATAAGATAACCCTAAATGTCTGCCATAAAATTGAAAGAACAAATATTATCCGATTTAGCCGCGAAAAAAATTGTAATCGTGGTTTTGGCCAAAGATCTGGCCATAATTTTTTCTACTTGGCCAAATCGGATATTTGTTCTTTAAATTTTATAGCAGACATTTAGGGCTATCTTATGNCCGAACTTTTTCTAAGCTTGCTAGGCAAAAAGTGTAAAAGCCATTGTGCAGAATTATATGCTTTAACTTTTTGTATTTTTATTTATTTTTTTGTATTCGGCCAAAAAGTTCGAAATTTCATGAAAAACTCTATTTTTCGATATTTTCGGTGCTAGGATGTTAAATGTCTGACTCGAGAAAAGTCAGCCGCCGACGAACGCACCCATCATTTTTTCATTCTGTGAGAAGGGAGAGGTTTACCGTAATAATTACTGGGGCCGAATTTTTCGGCAATATTTTAGGTTTTTAAGATAGGTGTTAAACCTGCAGAAAAAGGCATTTTCATGTTTTATTTGCACTTTTATGAATTAATTTTGGTATAAAGGCGTTTTTAACCCTAAAATGGTCATCTGGGATTCTGTTTTTTATCGTTTAAGTTTCGGTGGGATAATCAAATGTTTCTATCCTTTATATTTTTTGTTTTTACCATCCTCACCTAAAAAATATTTTGTTGAACGAGAAAATCCTCCCTCCCCCCAAAACATGAATATTTCCATTTTAAAATGTTTCATAAATGTCATATATGTTTTTAACAGTGGAAGGATTCGGCCCAACTCCCCCGAAATGCCGGAATAAATCTTGGCAAGATTGAGCAAATCTTGAAAAGATTGAATCCCCAAGGAATATTCATTGGCGACGAACATAGCGCAGCCAATTTCAGTGCCAGAATAGCGGCCAAATACTTGTTGCACATGGTACTGTATCGGACACTGCAAAGGGCCATCGACATTGTGCCGGTAATATATACTGTATGTGATACTGTATTATTTGGACTGATTTATTACAGATGAACTGGATAGGTATGTAGCACATAATTATCGTGCTGGTCGTTTGGTCCAAAAGTGCAAAAATAGAAAACCTGCATTTATACAATACGGAATACCTAAAATCCAATAAAAACCAAAATACCCCAACATTTGCAATTCAGTCATAAAAGTTCCTATGTTAGGATCTTTCGGATAAAGTCTCCACATTAGAGTCCTCTTTGAGTCCTGAAATGGCTTTTCGCTTTTACCAGAAGACTTGCAAGAATCGAAGCACATAAAAAGTCTAGCCTTTGGGAAGTTTCAAAATGTAAAAATGTTGTTAAAACATAAAAGATGGAACATTTAAAATGTCATCTGAACAGTGGAATTTCAACGGGAATTCGTTTAAATTCATAGTTTTCGATCGTTTTAATTCAGAATTTGTCCAAATAAAGACTTGAACAAAAGATCCATTTTGATAATAATTCGTCGTGCATTTTTAAACTTATTTTTGCACTTTAGGCTGAAACGCCCATTTTTGCACTATAAGCGGAAATGAAATAGCACCGCCATTATCACCATTAATTTGACGGAAATCGATAAAAATAAAGCTCTTTGCTTTTATCTTTACTTAAACTTTATGATGTGTAGAAATAGTTTACAAGTGTATATCTAAAGCCACAAATGCTTATAGGATTTTATTGTACTATATTTTTAGAAATCTTTCATGTATATTTTTTTATTTTTTATTCAGATGGAACACCTTGGAGGCATGACTCGCATAAAAATGTCCAAACGAGACTATGCTGCATATCGGCTGGTCCAAGAGTATCATGAGCGGAAGGTACTTAAATTATTATAGTAATTTACACCATTGTCTAACTAATTTAAAAAATTATATATTTTTTAAATATTTTATAGAAATATTATGTGCAGAATTTTAGTGCTTTACTTTATTTTTTGGAGAATACTATTTGTTTTTTTAAAAAGAATCACAAAAATTTTCAAGAAATTCGGCCAAAAGATGCTATATTTTGCATAATTTGGCCTATCAAGCTTCAAAAAACTTTTAATTTTGATTGGACCATTTAGAGTTTTTTAAAGACCTAGCCAATTTTGGCCATTATTTATTATTTATATGACAAATTGTCAAATAATTGATTGATAATTGATAGTTGGAGTGCCACGAGGGTATGGCCCGTCAGGATTATGTTCTGTATTGGCTACGACAAATGTACCAATCTCTGAAGGAGAATTATGGGAAAAATCGTGCCAAATTCCTGAAAAAAACAAGCCAACACTATAATAAAAGCAGAAAATCTAAGGAGATTCAGACCTTGTTCAGGTAACACATCCGACATTTAAATGTAGAATACGGTGGAGATGGGCCATATGGCAAGAATAGCACAACATACACTTAAGACAATTAAGTCACAAATAAGACAGCTAAGTTATAAATAAGACAGCTAAGTTAGAAAATCGAGACGAAAAGATCGATTTATTTTCAAGAGAAGGCTTATTTTAGAGAGTTTATAAGCATTATTCAATTAATTTTGCAGCGAATGGGCCAAATATATACCGTATTGGGACAAAGTGTTGGATACTGTAGAAAGGTACGGTATCCAGGAGCTGGACCCGACCATCAATCTGTTCGGACCCTCTAAAGGGGAAGAAAGCGATAAGAAAAAGAATGATGAAGCTCATCGTGCGCAACATGCACCATCCAGTAGCACCAGCAGTGGTTCCATGTTCCAGAAGATCGTTAAGATGTTCATCTTCGGCGGACATAAAGCAAATGCTGAGGAATGAAGGGTAACATGATCAGCAGAAGGAACCTATCGGATTTTCAATTTTTTTCAAAGGATTTTCATTTGGTATTCTGCTTGAATTGTCCTGAAGTTGTTTTCTCGGTGCTAGGATATTAAAAAATCAAAGCTTGTTGGCCCAATCAACGATTGTTAAGCCAAAACAAAAAGCGAAAATATTAATAAATCATTTTCTCATTTACCCACACTTTCTCGCTTTTCTCCAACGCGAGAGGTCTCTGCGAGCACAAACTTGGAAGAAGTAGGCGAACATTTCATTATCTATCATATTTTTGTTCCCTAACAATTCTCGAATGAAAATTTTTTAAGTACGTACAATCCGGTGTGGTGGATTTAGCATTTTTCGATAGTAATAGCTGCTTTTACAAAAAATGTTATCTCTATTCTGTATCCCGCAAGAATCTGGAATTAAAATGATAAAAAGTTAAGCAAGAAAAAGCGAAC
>LDKF01002446.1:1242-21976 GCA_001026735.1 Rotylenchulus reniformis | reverse complement strand
TCTACCCAAAAGTTGGAAATGGATTTTTTATTTGAAACGAAAAAAGTGTTCGCTGAAACGAGAGAATGCTCATGAAAAAGTGTTGAAGAAAACGAAAAGAGTGCTCATCAAAAAGAAAATGAGTGCTCATTGGTACTGTAGCACGTCCGCTAACTTTTGGGTAGAAAAAATAATAGACCAGTATAGGGTACATCACCACTAAAGATTACTCTTACATGATCTCTTTATTTCCAATCACAATTGCTGGGCAAAATGAAAAGTTGCGAGAAATATGCAGAATAAACATTTTAGCAATTTTATCTTGTTTTTAAAAGACTTTAAAAATGCAGCATTTTTGCCGCATTTTTTGGTCAAAAAAGGGCAAATGCCGCATTTTAGTTGTTTGGAAATCGCAACCCTGATTGGTACATTTTTGCAACGAGTATACACTCGATACATACATTCCTTTTTCTCTCAACTCTTTTTTAACCCATCAAATTACCATTTACATAAAAACACAAAGTGATTATTTGGGTGATAAGTTTAAAACTTCCTCACCGAAAACAATTCGAAAAATTCGAAAAATTACCCTCAAATTAAAAAACAATTATTAAAACTTGGATTCAATACTTAAATTTAAAAACCTCATAAATTAGAAAAATTGAATCCTAAGAGAAGTCGTACAATTTCAAATTTGATAAAAAATGAGATTGTGCATATAAAGTTGTAAAGTTCAAATTCTTGGTAGGATCTTTTGATTTGATTTGATTTATCTGCCGCAACCATTTATTGAGCTTGTCCGGGAAATTCATGAAAAAACAGCAAATAATGAAATAAATAAAACAATACGATAATTATATGTCAGATCATGATCCGGGGGTAGGCCTGGTGAGGTATGGAGACAGATTGATCGTGTCTAGAAGCTTTTAGCGAATAACTCGGGGGAAGATTTCCTGATATAGTTAGAAAGCCCAGAGTATAATCTGGGAAGTCTTACAAAAAAATGAATTATATCTTATTTGATTTGTTGCAAAGTGGGGGAAAAAGTGGTCTTCATATCCAGGAATTTCATCATTAGGGTGTGAATGTTTATATATTATTCTGATAAATGTTTTTGTTTGTTTTTTTTCGATTTGCATGATGTCTTTTTTTAAAGGGATTAAAATGGGTGAATCAAAAAATCCAAAATTGGTAGAACATAAGTTTTAAAAGATCAAGGAGAGTTGTTGGATTATTTTTTTAAGTTCCTTAAAATAGAAAAATAACACCAAAAGTTTTATTTGCTGTTATGTTTAGATGAAAATCCCATTTTAAGTCTGAAGTGAAATATAAGCCTAAATCTCTCATTCCCTCCTTATTCACCACAAATTCTACTTTCGAAATTATAAAGTGACCTAGCTTATAATTAGGGCATGTGAAAATATCCACCAAAAATTAGCCAAATATCCATTTAAAATTTTCAAATGAATGTTAAATTCTTGGTTGAAACTGTAAATAAGGAACATTACAAGGTTTTCCATGTAGAAAACTGAAGGAAAAGATGAATACAATAAAAATTGCCATAAAGGATTAAAAAACATTGAAATTATATTTACTCTTATTTTTGTAAATTAAATATTTACTTTTTTTTCTAAATTAAAGAAAACATTAATCCGAAATATTTGGGAATTTTTGAAAAAAAAAATCCAAAAAATTTTTGATTGAATATTTTCAGATTTTATATGTTTTTGCTTAAGAATTGCCCAAAAAGGGCAAAATATCTAAGAAAATATCCAAATATCCATATAAAGTCAAATTATCCAAAAATATCTAAGATGTCCACATAAAAGTTGCTTTTTTTGAACTCAAATCATGCTAGAAATGCTTTTTATTTGATTTTCAGGCCATTTTAAGCCTCCGCAAAAAATATCAATTTGGATATTTTTGCATGCACTACTTATAATCATTCCTTGGGTTTTTTTATAATATGTAATACTTTGATTTTGGAGGGGGAAAATTTCAAACCTCAGACTTTTTACTATTTTGGAGCGGACCTACAGGCATTGGTGCGAAATGGAATTGTGTTTCTCCAACGGCATTTTGCCGTTTTGTTCTCCTTCTACTTGATGTTTCTCGCCGCAACAATGGTCCAGGTGATCAATTTTTATGTTATCATGGATATTCCTTCTGATTTTTTAAATAATTTAAACTTATTAATTTTCGATATATCAGATTTTGCTCATCTCATTGACCTTCAACCTTTTCTTGAGTTTGGCCGGGGCATCGCTCTTCTCTGTCTACCTGGTCTTCGACATTGACATGATCATGGTATATTCTACTTTAATCATTCATCAACTCATAGCTAGAGCTATATGTAGATAAAAGAAACCAGATTTCTTAGGATTCACTTTTCAATTGATTTCTGATTAAATAAACTTAAAATAAAATCGCGAATCGTTTCAAATATAGTTATTTTGTATGCTTTCTAGGATCAACAAAATATATTATTTTATGGGTAAAATCTCAACGAAAATGAATAATTTTCTGTTTTCATAAATCACTAATGTTTAGTACGGGAACCAACATGCCATCCAAATTTTCGTGAAGACGCTCACCGGCACCATCGCCATGCACCTCGGGACCAACGACACGATTGAAAATATCAAAGCCAAGATCCAGGACAAGGAAGGCATTCCGGCTTATCAAATGGGACTCGTAAGCTAACCATTTTCAAATTTAAAATAAATCAAAATATCCATTCACGAAATGACTAACACAAATATATGTCAAAACATCTAAAACCAAAATGTACATTCTAAATCTGCATAATATTTCTATACATCTAAAACCACCTGATATCTAAATCACAAAAACACATAAAACCGAATATCCTAATACTCATAAAACCCGATCACGAAATACCTAATAAAATACCAAAATATTTACAAAATATTTAATATCTAAAATACAAAAATAACTAAATCAAATATTCTTAAATCCATAAAATCCGATCACAAAATACCTAATACAATACCAAAATATTTACAAATATACTACATAATATGTAAATCACAAAAAATCTAAAACCGAATATTTTAATATCAATAAAACTAATCACAAAATATCGAATACAATAAAATACCAAAATATATAAATCCAAAATACAAATTCGAAATCCTAATATTTCTAATCTAAGTCCAAAAACCCTAATGCCCATAATATCTTATTTTAAAGATTTTTGCCGGGAAGCAACTAGAAGACAGCCGAACTCTCGCGGACTACAACATCCAAAAGGAGTCGACACTTCACTTGGTATTGCGTCTCCGTGGAGGTGCCCCGCCAAAGAAGCAAAAACGGATGGGTAATCTATAGAACAAAGCTTCTCAATTATAGATAAAATTCCTCAATTTTCAATTTTAAAAAGGTCAACCGCCAGTGGCACCGATCAGAGCAGCTGATGTAGAATAGACCGCGGTTTCTCAAATTGCGGAATTGCCAAGGACGTGGAATGGCATCAAGCAAATTTTGGAGGAGGTGAGAGGGTATACGATAAAGATTGGGTGCCGATTGAATTGCTTTGAGTCCCCGATCTTTCTAACCGAATCTTTTACTGAAGTGACCGAGAAATATAACGGAAAAAAGAAAAAGATGCAAAGAGAACATGCATAAGGGAAAAAACTTCCTTTTCATAAAATTCTAGAGCCAAAAATAATTTCTAATTCAATGGAATTTTTACGCTGATTATAGCTAATTTTTTGGAGAGGAATAAGAATTTTTGGAGGGAGAATAAGTTCAGATGAAGGCAAAAGGATCAATTTTGAGGGAGGAAAGTTTTCTTTTTTTGGTTTCTATGGTTCTATGTTTTTGTTTTTCGGTTCATTGGTCATACATTTGTGAGTCAATTTCTTCATTGTTATATAGCTGGGGATTTGTGAAACCTTTTCTTTATTCCTTTTCCTTTCTCCCTTTTCACCCATTTTGCATTGCCTCTCAATTATAGATAAAATTCCTCAATTTTCAATTTTAAGAAGGTCAACCGCCAGTGGCACCGATCAGAGCAGCTGATGTAGAATGGACCGCGGTTTCTCAAATTGCGGAATGTCTTATGAAGTTTTTGAATGTCTTATGAAGTAATTTTCATGGAAATTTTAAAAAACTAAAAAGGCTAAAGTTTTTTAAAGTTTTTATAAAAAAAATCCGTCTAGGATACAGTCGACAGCTTCAGATCTTTCTGAAAAATCAAGAAATTTCTGATTTTTTTAACAAAATGATGATTTTTTAGTCATCCTAGACTTTGTATTCATACTTGTTAATAATATGTATTCCCATTGCATTATAGAATTAGAACACATAAATAAGTATCAGACAATTCCTTTATGTTAAAAAAGAAAGACATACCTTAACCCATTATCAATTCGGATGTCATAATTTTTTTACTATTTATCAATTCGAATGTCATAAAGATCATTAATGAATATAAAGAGGTATATCAGCTACAAGATGTATCATTTCGGATGAATTCGAAATAAATAAAAATATTAATTATTTTAATGGTTACAATTTCATCTTTTTTATACCATTTCTCATTATCGGTACGCAGGAAAATGAATTTTTTCAATACTGAAAATTCAAATAGCACCAATGTACGATCTCATATGATTTATACTCATCGCCATAAAGAATCTTCCAGAAAACAGTAGGATTCAAAAAAATCTATATCTTGAAGCGAAATGTTTGAATTTGGATATAGTGTCTCTTTGTTGAAAAATATTGTTAAATAATAAATAATTATATTATATGAGATGTAATGACTCTAATAAAATGTTTAATAGTGAAATATTGAATATTGTTATATTGTTCAATAGCTATGTATAATTGTACTATAATATAAAATCGTTTCAGGATTGTAATTTCAATTATTTTGCTTATATTTTAATGACTGATTTAACCAAAGGATTTTTCGAACGAATTTTCAGCGGCGAAAATTTGGGGTTCGTCGCACCTTTGCTTCGTGTTTTTGCACCATATTTAAATGGAAAAATTGAACTTGATGACGGTTCAACCGTGCAAATCTGTTATGTTTTGAACAGGTTTCATTTTAAAAAAACGAATCACATGTAATTTTATAGAATGGAAAATATTGCTAAAGGATTGCAATTGGGACAGAAAGTCATAATAAAGAAATTTCATTTGAGCACCCAAAAGATCATAGGAAAGCAAAAACTTCTAATGATAGATAAATTACTGCCATTTGAAGAAGGTTTGTCCTCAGAAGCAGCATTATTGCCGGGAAAAGTAAACGAGGCAGAAAAGGAAAATATCGGCGTTGGAACGAGTTCGACCGATTCATTGTTGGATTTGGAGTTTGGACGATGGACCAGCACTTCTTCCGCCAGTTGTAGTTACGACAAAAATGTGTCCACAAACAAAATTTATTCTTGGCCAAATAGGTCATTTGCTCATTATTTATACAAAAAGAATTCATTTTAGGAAGGTATTTTCGTGCCAAATTTGATAGGATTAGTGATGTAAAGATCAGTCATGCTGTATCTCGGTTAACTGGACTCAATCAGCAAACTTTGAGAAAATTCTATGGCGAATTCCACTCAGAAGTCAATTATTTGCCACAAAAATGTCAAATTAGGAAAAAGCCATTGACGAAAAAAGAATGTTGGGCAAATATTGCTGCCCGTGTCGACGGATTCATAAAGGTCTTTATAGCAAAAGTCATTAAAACGGTTGGAACTTTCAGTTTAAAATCCGAAACACAATTAATGCATACTATCGTAGCGGCAAGCAAATTAAAGTTGAAACCTTATTGAATGAAATCCACAAAGATTTGGCTGATGGTCCCGACCCGATAGAATTCAATATGTCTCCACGGAATTTTTATCGGCTGCTTAAAGGCTTAGGTTATCGATTTGAACGCATCAAAAATCGTCCGCAAATTTATGAAAGAAGCGACCTTGCTGAACTCAGAGCGAAATATTTGAGGTGTTTGACCTGAAAAAAAATTAAAAACAATGAATTATTTTAGAAAGATCAAGCATTATCGATCAATAGGGGCCAAAATCTTTTTCATGGACGAAACATGGGTATTTGAAGGAATGTCCCACTCGTATGATTGGGTGGATCAATCCATGAAAAGGAATCCGCTGCAGTCTTATAGACAAAATTTTACTACTGGTCCTAGACAGCCACCAACTCGTGGAAAAAGGGCGATTGTTATAGGTTCAAAGAGTTTTGAAAATGAAAAAAAATAAATTTTAAGGGGCAATTTCTGACAATGAGGTTCTTAGTGAAACATTTCAAATTTTCGAGGGTGGTTATTGCTCCGACGGTGATTATCACAAGACTATGAATGGGGAACGGTTTGGACAATGGTTACTGAACAGTATTCCACACTTCAAATCATCTGCATGTGATAGTCCGGTCGTCCTTGTGTTGGATAATGCTCCTTATCACTCAATTATAACAAATAAGACACCCCGTAGAAATGACAAGAAACAGGAAATGATCAACTTTATCGAAAAAAATGGTGGTGGAGCACCCAACGGGGCCACAAAAGACATTCTGTTTGATCAAATCCAGAAAATTATCAAAGCCAACCCAAGAAAATTTGATCAGAAACTAGCCGAGGAAATCTGCGTCCAATATGGAGTTGAAGTAAAATGAAAATTATTACATAGTAGCAAGGGCGCCGCCAGCAGAAAAAAGGGAGCTTAACTTGGGGATTGCTGAGCAAAAAAAAACGAATTTCGGCGGGAGTTAAGACAGCGTTAATGTTAATTTTTTTAAATTTAGCTTTTGCTTAAACTAGTTTTGTAAAAAATAATTTGAGGTTTTAGGCCAGAAGGAATTTGAGATTTTTGAAAATAGTAGTTTTTTGTTCCGGCGATACCGACACGGATCACGCTAAGAAACTTGGAAATTTTGGACTCCTTATGCCCACATAGTGGCGCCCTTGCTGGCACTAGTTCGAAGGAGGTCTTTTTTGGGACTCAACTTATTTTTGAGTCCCGGGACTCAAATTTATTTATTCCCTGCGGTAATTTTTGACGCGAATCCAAATCTGACTTCCATTTTTACCTAAAGCGTCATCCGACGTCACTTTTTTGACAATGACGGCAAAAAAATTTCTTCTAAAATTCTGAAGAAAAATGAAAAATTCTGACCTCACAACCTTGCCAGCGTCAAAAAAGATACCTGAGGAGGTTTCTTAAAAAATTATACTGAAGAATTCAATCCGGGACTCAAAAATGGGTTTCCATTTCTAATATGAATAAATGAATTTTGAGCGCTGAGACTCAATCCGGGACTCAAAAAATACGTTGAGTCCCAAAAAAGACCTCCTTCGAACTAGTGCCCCCTTGCTTCTATAGAATGTTCCATTTTTTCACTCTTTTGAAATGAATGAAAATAGCACACAAAGAGAAATTAGCATGTGACAGAATTTCGCTATTATAATTATACTTTAAAAAATTGGAACATTTTATGGCCACGGGTATTGGTGCTGGACTTGATTTTTTTTAGCTACTATGGTTGCCTCCATACCATTGCGAGCTGAACCCCATCGAGCTCTTTTGGTCACTTATGAAAAGAATGGTGCGTGACAAGTCCAGCACCAAACCCCGAATCGCCGAAATACAGGAGTTTGCTTTAAATGCTATCCGTAGTATTTCTGCGGAAGTTATCATGAATTTTAACAAACATGTTCGCAATAAGGAGGACTGGTTTTGGGGAGAAGAAGGACTAACCAGTGGATTAGCCGAACAGTTTATTATCGGATTGGATGATGATGAACATGGTTTATGGGACAGCGAAAGTGAAGATGAAGCTTTTGGGGAAGAGTTAAATGAAATGGAAGGGATTGTTATTTGTGACCCAAGTTCACTGGATTGATTTAACCATTTTTCCTGCTAAATGAAAAAAGCTAAGAACAAACCTTCAAGATACTTCGTAATTGTTTTCCTTGATAGTTCGTTCATCGATGGTGATTATTGAGCCTAAATTATCCACAAGCACAATCATTTTAAAAATCACTTATCTAATGATAGAGGTACTCCATGCGTATTTGTTGCTTCACTGCATAATCATATTCTGCTGCATTAATACTAGCATTTATGCTACTTGATTTGCTGAAAGGTGATCATAAGCAAAGCAGGGGCATAGCCAGGATTTGGGCTTGGGAGGGATTAAAAATTTTGGCAAAAGGAAATCAATCACTTTTTCTTCAAATTTTTAGAAAAAAAATTCAAAAAATTTCAAAGGGGGAACTCTTGATTTTTTGGTCTTGGCAGCTTGGGGGAATCCCTGATCATGGATCAGCTGATCATAAGCTCATAAGCATAATTCAAGCGCAATGATCTCATTAAAAATATTAATTCTTAATTTAATGAATTTTTATAGAATAAAAGTGCAAATTTTTTATTGTTATTTATCGGTTATTGCGTGCGATGTTTTACTCCCAACTCTAACTCTTCATTTTCAATTTTTACTCATGAGTCATGAGTAATAGTGTAATAACTAATAACTTCTTCAGCCTTTATTCTACATATCCGTCTTTAAATGCCAAAGAAAATAGAGAAAGGGAAAAAAGATCACATAAAAATGAGAGAACAGGTAGAGAAAAAGAGAAACCATTTTTTACATAATTTCGCTTCAAGATATAGATTTTTTAAACGGGCTGGAAGATTCTTTATGGCAAAACCTGTATGTTCTCAATAAACAAAATGACAATTGGTTTCAATACCGGAAATATAATTACAAATGGCAAAATAGTAATTAAAAATTCTTCCTGTCTATACTCTTTTGATAAGAAAATTTAAAAAAATATTTCCTTAATATTTTTTGCTTTTAAAATAATAAATTAAATTCTAATCTTAAAGAAAAAATAAATTTTTTAAAATGAATTCAACTGAATTTTCCAAAATTCAGGGCGGATTTTTTTTTCTAGAATTAACAGTTTTTGAGTGTGCTAAATTCGGGATAAGTCAAGACGTACTAGAGAATTGTGTTAGTTATATAATATAAAAAGTGATAAACCATTCATGTTCACAAAATAAATTTGATTTAATTTTTGAAAAATAAAAGTTGCAAAAAGTCGATTTTCTTCCTAATCAGGTAGTGCGCATAAATTAAGAAGCAAAAAATCACGATTTTCTATTGAAAGAATGAAACGAGAATCTGGTCTCAGCTTCTAGCTCCATAAAAATTTCGCCCATACCGTTTGGTCTCCTCTATAATAAAGGGATTTTTTCAAAAATGCAAACATTTTTCGATCCCAGACTCTAGGGTTGTTCACTACCGGTTCCGGTTCCGGTAACCGGGTTTTTTGACCCAAAAACCGGAACCGGAAACCGGGAGACCAAAACCGCCAGAATTAAATAAGCACCCCTAAGAAAGGATAATTTGAGAAAAAATGACCAAATTTCTCCCGCCTCGTTAGAAAAATGATCATCATTTAAGAGTTTGAATTTTCCGCCGCCCCCCCCCCCTATTACAATGAAATGCCTCTAAAAAATGATAAATTTCTTAATCAAAAGGCCTAAAACCTAGCAATTTTTTTTGGGATAACGATAAAATTTCAATGAATTTAAATAAATGCACAGAGAAAGTGATCGTCTTAAAAAATTTGTATTTTAAAACACATAAAAATTTGGGCACTACCTGAAAGAAGGCCGGTTTTGAAAACCCAAAGATTCAACAGGGGACCCTGTTCATTTGAAAACAAAAATCCAAAATATTTTTCAATTTTTTCACTTTTTAACTACTTTTCGAGCAAAAGAGTAGGAAAAAACAAAAAAAAATTTTTCATTTTTGTCCAAAAGGGACCCTTTTAGTGGGTTTTCAAAACCGGCCTTCTTTCAGGTAGTGCCAAAATTTGCATTATAATTTTATTAAAGCAAAGTAAAATTTGTCTTTGTAATTATCCTGAAACTTCTCTATCAAGTGAGAATTTGTAAAGTGGTCAACGCTGATTTGTAGACCCATATGTCTGCTAAATGTCCATGTTATCTTTCTATGGGTTTCGGGTCAGAATAATTTTTTGATCCAGAAAATCTCGTTTTCAAGCCATTTTGGGGTGCACCGATTTTCATGGAGGATCCAATGATGCAGAGTAGCTTAATAGCATTTTCTCACCAACTGGTAACTGTGAACGGGCCAATATAAATTTGTATAATTTTTTCAGATTTTTCCTATTCTTAAAAATTAGAAATTTTGGCTTCATAAAAAAGTGGACTTATGATTTTGGGACAGTGGATTTTTATAAAATCAATTTTAAAAAATCAAAATAATGCATAATCTGATTGAATTAATTGTTTCTATGTCTTAATAATTTGGCAATGGTGTCTTTTACCTGTCCCGAAATTTTTTTCAGTAAAACCCCATTTTTTACGCTTCTCTCGGGGGTTTTCGAGGGTGCTTAACACGATGACGGTCTTAGTTTTTCACGGTTCGAACATTTTTAGACCGAAAGTCGAAAAGTCGAACAAAATTTTTTCAACGTTTTCTCAGGATTCGCGCTGCTCTTGGGGGTTTTCGAGGGTGCTAAACACGATCCTGATGTCAGATTTATCCCAGCATCAAACCAAAATCTAAGATTTGATTTAAAATTTTTATTATGGATATCTTTCAATTTTCGATCAATTTTTTTCTACTGATTGTGACCATACAATCGCGTACATACGAAACCGAGGTCTATTGTAGTTTTCTTAAGCTGCTACTTACTATTATTATTATTATATATTTGTTGTAGCCGATATCGAATCTTTCAGCCGAATTCGAATTCGGCTAGCCGATATCGAATCACTTTTTTCTTCAAAACAAAAACTTTTTTTTGAAGCTTCCTAGGCCAAAACTATAAAAATCTATCTATCTCTATCTATTGGCCTGATTAGTTTATTGAAATTTGAAAAAATTTTGTTCGACTTTTCGACTTTCGGTCTAAAAATGTTCGAACCGTGAAAAACTAAGACCGTCATCGTGTTAAGCACCCTCGAAAACCCCCGAGAGAAGCGCGGAATCGTAAAAAATGGGGTTTTACTGAAAAAAAAATTTCGGGACAGGTAAAAGACACCATTGCCAATAATTTATGATAATATAACATTATAAAAATAATTATATAGGAATATGTAAAAATTAGCAAAAACATGGGTATTGTGGTCTTATGCTTACTAACCTATGACCATGAATGAAAGCCAAATCCCAAGAATAGTACTAAAAGGATTCAATAGAATATAGCTGTATTGGCCTTATTTAACAATTTAATAATGAAACATGGATTTTTTCTATTCTCTGAACTTTAAAAATGAGTTCTACACTTTGAATGTAAAGATATATTAAAAAGTAAATGTTAATTTTCTTATGAGTAAGATCCAGAATATGGTAGAACATCGAATTCACCACTTAGAATTAAAATTTAGCCATAGAGCTATGCATTAATCAAAAATGAGCCCGCTATTACCATCCATCAATCTTTTGCTCATACATATACATACAACAATGCTTAGATAGCTTCAACAATACATGGATAGTTTTTTAACATTAAATTTAGATTCGTAACCCATCCATTTTTCGATGAATGGAAAAATGTTGATCAGAGACCTTTGAAAAATCAGGAATTTTGATTTAACAATATAAAAATTGTCAAATTGAAGCCCATGGAGCAAGAATGGTCGCTGGCCATTCCCGTCATTGGGCCTATGCAGTTCATGTGATCAGATTCAAACAGTAGTTCACATGCAAATTGGTCTTATAAAAAGCTTTCCGGAAGGCAGTGAAAGGTATCATTCTACTAATTGAATGAATTTTTTAAAATTTAATTTTAAATATCAATGCATTTCTTTAATAGTTTTTGAATAAAATTTTTTGCCATAATTTCTCTTATTTGTGCTTTTCTCAATTTTAAATCAATAAAATAAAGTTGTCTAATTTTCTGAATTCCAGCTAGAAAAACTAGTCTGCTTTTTCTTATCTTCATCTACAACTTACGTAAAAATTGTATCGATGGCTTTCCAAAAGGTTGCTTTTTTCCTCCTTTGCTGTATGGTGATGCTGATCTGCGTCACGAATGTGGACGGTACTTTCAACTACAACTGTCTGGCGACCAACAGTAACCCAGTGTGCACGTTGCTGTTCGGGTCCAACTGTTGCCAAGACTTTTGCATAAAGCGATGCAAATGTTCCTGCGACGCATCCGGCGGTGTGGTCGGCGTGATCGACGCATTACTCTGTCCTCTGGTAAACTTCCTCAGTTGCTGCAACGACCCGAGCTTCTGTCAGGTGAATATAGCAGCATGACACAACAATTCAATAATGAATATTTTTAGAAGATTTTAAAAGATATTATTGGATTTTTGGATGATATGTACTGAACACGAAGATATATATATATATATATAATACTCAAGAAAAAAAGATGACAAAAACATCTTTATAAATTTAGAAATCCAACTAGACCAATTTTACCTCAACAAATAACTATTTTGCGTTTCAATAAGTCAGATTTTAAAAGAAAAAATTTTTTAAAGTTGATATGAGACATTTTTTGTCATTTTGCATAGATATTTTTGGGTGCATCCATTATATTACCATATTACCCAGAGGTGCTAGGAAATTAAGTAGACCGTGATGTTGCCCAATTAACAAAAGCTTTTTTTCAAAAAAAAACGACAAGGCCAGAAGTTTAAAGGCAAATAAAAATGTAGCAAATTATGTTAACCCTTTTGATAGAATTTTTATAGATTCACCAGAAGAATTTCAAGATTTTTCCAAAAATTCAAATTTTCTAAAAATATTTTAAAAATAATGAAGAACGATCACAATTTTCTGCTTTATATTTTATTTAACTATTAATAGATTAAAAATTTTTGATTGGCCAAGATGGTGGGTTTTTAATGCAACAATAGGATTGTCACATTTTTTTAAATTCTTATTTTGGTATGGAATTTTATGTGAATAATTAGAAAAATCTTTTATTATTTGGTACAAATAAATTGAAATTCACAGTATAATTTTGTTCTTTTTACCAGGCCGTCTAAATCTGTGTGCTCCACCGTCAAACGCCACACTAAACTTCTGTCTGCTGGTCGTGGAGCTTGATGATATATTAGAATTTTGTTGCAGATCTTGTATTCCATGTATAATTTCGATTTTGTCTTCGATTATGAAATTATCAAAAAATTAAATAAATCTTTTGAAAAAAAATTAAATAAATTTTTTGAAACACAACATTTTTTAGTTATCAAAAAAATGCTAAAAGCTTTTTAAAATAATTCTCAATTAAAATAAATTGTATATTTATATTTTCATTTTCACCTCTTAATCCTGCCTCGCCTCTGGGTTAGAATAACCCGGATTAACTGCCTAACTCGGGTTAGTGCAGAAAGATGATGGTAGCGAGTTAAGTTATGTTAACCGGGTTAACGGCTCACTTAACCCTGGTTAGTGGAACGGTTAGTGGAACCCGGGTTAGCATTTAACCAGGGTTAACAAACCCGGAGATGATGGCAAGGCTCCCTGGATTAGAATCTCCAGAGTAGGGTTGCACGGGACCGGGACTTTTGGCAAAAACCGGGACCGGGACTGACCGGGACTAGCAAAACCGGGATCGGGACCGGGACCAGGTTTTTCAACCGGGACCGGGACCGGGACCGGGACTGACCGGGACTGGCCTTTTTCAAAAATTAAAATTTTTAATTCCGGAAAATTTCCGGAAAAAAAAATCAAAAATTTTTTTTATCAAAATTATTTATTAGAAAACCTTACAAATGTGCAAAAAATAATGCCTAA
Source organism: Rotylenchulus reniformis (assembly GCA_001026735.1). NCBI lineage: Eukaryota > Metazoa > Nematoda > Chromadorea > Rhabditida > Hoplolaimidae > Rotylenchulus > Rotylenchulus reniformis. The sequence continues at coordinate 8,224 of LDKF01002446.1, read as the reverse complement.
TTTTTAGCCTGAATGGTTGTAAAATTTTTGAAAAAAGTGTACAATTAAGAAAAAATTTAGAAATAAAAATTAAAGGCTTGGGAAAAATATATAATAAAAAATCCATGAAAAAATTAGGCCAAAAAATTTGCATTATTTTCTGTAAATTTTTATTTTTTAATATAATATTATAATATATTTAAAAAATATATATAGTACTAAAATTTAAAAAATTTCTATCTTCCATTGATTTCTCTTATGGTAAGGGAAGGGGGCAAGGCCAATAAATTATCAAAAAATGCGAAAAATTTAATTTTTTTCGTGCTTTAGAGGATAGGAGTTAAAGCTCAAAAATTGTGCGATTTCAAACCTTGAGAAATTTGAATAAAATTTTTCAGTTTTTTTTTTGTAAACCTTTGTTGTATAGGTGACCGCGACCCCCGACAGGGGTCGCCGAAGAAAAATTTGAAAATTTTGACCCTTTTCTTAAGAAAGTTGGTCGATTTTTTCGGCCAAAATAGGACTAAGATTTTTGCGAAACGCAATAAATGTGTCCAATTAAATTTCTAGTTTATTGGGGTGTTTTACAAATCATAGTGAAATTTTTTCAAAGATATATGTATATATAAACATTGATTTTTGGTTTGGAATTTGGATATGGTAAGCATGGAGTTCGGAGTGGGTGAAAGAAAAATGGTGAAAATAAATTTTTGGTTGTGATATATTGACATTTTATGGCAAAATTTTTAATTTTTTAGGGAAATTTCACCATTAAAACGTAAACTTTTTACTAAAATTTTTAAAAAATTTCGAAAATTTCGCCAAAAATCCATTCTTAGGGGTGTATGTTCAGTCCCGGTCAGTCCCGGCTCTGAAAACCGGGACCGGGATTTCCCGGTTTTTGAAAACCGGGACCGGGACCGGGACTCCAGTCCCGGGGTGACCGGGAATCCCGGCCCGGTCCCGGTCCCGGTCCCGGTCCCGGTCCCGTGCAACCCTACTCCAGAGAGGATACAATATAGGATGACAATACAGTCTGCATCACTTTTTCTCCGCCCTTTCGTTGAAACGAGTTATTGTTAATTATTTTGTAGTCTATTCAATATTTATAATATAAAGTCATTTAATAACGAAAATTTATTGTCCAAGATAGACGATCAAATAGGGTGTGTCCATATTGGGGCAATGTTTTGTTTGTAAAGGTCATTCCAGAATTATTTTAAGTAAATCACAAACAGAATAATGTGAATCCAACATTTGTAATAATTTTTAAGTCCAATCAAATGGTCGGACAATTCTAACACCTTCCAGCCCCTGACATCCTAGAGAGGTTGATGGATCCGCAAAGCTGATGAGTCAATATATGGACAAGGGTTTGTAGATAGAGGTCGAAACAGATGTTTAAAAAAATTGAATGTTGAAAATTGAAATGAATAAGTATTTAAAGTGGGTGGTAAGATTTTTCTTTTTAAGCCGAAAAATAAAAATTCCTTAACTAATTTTCACTATTATAACCTAAATTTCCTAAAAAAGAATTCTGTAAAAATTTTCAAAATTTCGCCAAAAATGGCATTTGTAGGGGTGCTTTTTTGGTCCCGGGGATTCCCCGGTTTTTGAAAACTGGGACTGGGACTCTGGTTCCAGTGTGACCGGACTCCCCGATCGGTCACGGTTCCGTGGCACCCTAGTTAAAATTGAGTAAATTGATGCCTTGCGCCAAATGCTTAATGACTCAAAAAGTGGCAATATTCAACATAGCTATCGAATAAAGAGTCGAATAAGGATTTAATTTATTTTTAAGTGTTTTTTTGTAATTTTAAGTAATCCAAAAATATATTTTTTGAAAAATTACACAGTTTTTCATATATAAAATGAAAATTTATGTCGGATTTTCACCTTTTTTACATTTTTTTCCTGGTACCCATCAATTGATGCCAATGTAGGTTGAACAAATATGGATAGTTTTTATTTAACAACCTATAATACAAATGTTCATTAAAATTTTATTAAAACTCGATAAAATTTATCAAATTAAAGAACACTCCATTGGAATGGCATAAATACGAAACTAATAAACTTTGGTTGGATCATGGCAAACAAGTATGTAGACGATGTTAGTTATTCGATATCCGGTCATTTTTAGTATCTAATCTAAAAAGTTGTTTAAATCTACAAAAAAATAAATAAAAATTGATTGAATTTTTCATCAAAATCAATTTTCATTGTATTTGTATCAGATATGTTGAAAATTAATGTAGTAAAAGGTAATACTGTAAAGCAAAAATAATACTGTAAAGCAAAAATTATGATAAACGGCAACTGTAAGACCTATACACATTTTCTTGAGGCAAATGGGGTATTTTCAAAAAATTTTGGAAAATTTTTCCGAATTTAATAATGAAACATTGAATTATTCTTTCAGCGGCATTTTAAGCTCAAAATCTATGACAAGTGCCAAATGGTCTGAGGGTCAATCAACGTTCAACGACCAACTTTGCCATCTCATAATCTTCTTCCATGTCTGATAGTTTTCTAAGCGGATCCGTGCGGGAAAATCTTTAATGAATCGTTTGACATCATTCCCATTATTAGTTTAATTATTAAAAAAAATTTTGCGTGTCCTTTTCGGCCAATTTAATTTAGGAATAAATCCATTATCTACTTTATATGTATATAATATTTTTGGGACTTTTTACAGGTTAATTATTTTAGTTAGTTGTTAAAAACAACTTCGAGATTCCCTTCAAAAAAATGATTTACGGAATTTTCTGCTTTTATTAAATAATTATAATATGGAAAAAGGGATCGACCAAAATTTGCATGAAAGTTGGAGGTCTAGAAGTTTTCGGCAGCAAAATTTAAGAAGATGGTATAAAAATGATCAGATTTTAGCTAGCGGTGTTGGTGGCCCGATAGGAAAAAATTTTTAATTTTCTTGAGGAAGATCTTTTTAAATTGACAATGTTACGTATTTTTTGGCGAATTGTTTTAATCTTTTAGTCATTTCATTAGTATTAGTAATAAACTATATTAGAAAGATTTGCGGACGACCTTAGGTTATCACTCCATCGTACCTTGTTCACAGTCATGGCGAAGCAGGGGCGCACAGGGAATTAATTGCAAACGGCGGAAACGCAACCCGCGATGATGCTTTCCATTTCCATATTCAATTTTACACGGGGAATGATGTAAGTTTGCTTCAAATCAGCTCTCGGTCCGGTGAGTATTCGGCAGTAAAGATTCTCGTCTGTCATTTTGACGATCTGCATGCGGGTTCCGTTACACAATACTTGCGAAACGTCTAAGTTCCTGATGAGCATAAGAGGAGTACCCACCTAAGAAGATAAATAATCTTAGTTAAATAGTTAACGATTACTTTTAGAGTCAAATCATGGGGCGGCATTCCAGATGGAGTCTCATTGTGAATAGCCTCAAGATTAAAGTCGGACCTATAGTCACTCAGATTATCTCTAGGCTCAAGAGGTTGATCCAATGATGGATAAGATTTGGCGTCCCCACATAAACGACCGAGGGCCATTCGGTTGATATCGTCAACTGCAACATTTGTTGGACACAAGATTGCGTTGTCAGCGATTGTCCCCGCATTTTGTAGTGGATCGTCGAAAAGTCTAGTCGGAAAGCAAAAATTGATGACTTCATCAAGATTCTCGGCCACAAGTTCATCTGGTATTTTGAGCAGCTGTTGACGCGGATCGTCGGCCCCCGCCTGATGAAGACCATTACCAATTATGGTAAGCCATTCACGTAATTTGGCCTCTCCGGCTGCTGTCCGCATATTGATAGTTAAGCTAAAAAGGTTGAATTTGAAAAAGAAAAACTGGGAGAAATACCTAAGCTTGACAGCATTGTCACAGAATAAAGGTTCCATCTTAATGCTATCGTTGACTTGGTCCTCTCGGGTCCCATGTTCGACGACTGGTGCCAACTGCTTCCAACCCCCCCCCCAAGAATCAATGTTTTCCACCAAAGGGCTTTTCACTGGCGCAAACATCTCGTAGAAGTCGATCAATGTACCGAAGAACCTTGGAACTGAGCATGCTGATCTCCTGCAAATAATAGCTATCCAAACATAGAAAAACATTATTACATCAATAATGATGAGACTGGCCTCCCGCAACTTCTCTGCTTTGGTCGATTCGAAATAATTGATGGATTTGTTTCATCATCCACATCGTTTGGAATGAAAAATTGGCGGTGAGCAGTTGCACCACCAATCAACAACAACGCAGCAATGCCTGTGCTAGCGGCGGCGATTACAGACCCTCTCTCCAAAGAAGACTGCAAAAAAAGTAATTGTAATAATTCGCATCTGTAAAACTTAAAAAATATTATCTAGACGATATAGTCGGTAAAATATAGTCTAGACAAATATAAACTTGATGATTTGCGACGATGTTGCCTATTTCTATCCAAAGGTTTAGGTGTAGGCCAAGGACACTCAAGGTAAGACGCCTTTACGCGCTCCATTTGTGTTGACAGTGCGCGTAAGTCCGTTTCTTTACGCTTAAAAGAATGGCAATAAAAACAAACGTTTGAATACAAACATTTTCTAATCGGGAGGAGCGACGAGTGGAAGAGTGACGAATAATAGTTTATATACAGAGAATAATTTTATAAAAAAAAATTTACAAGTCCTTATTCCTTTCAAAAATCCACAGAATTTTTTTTCAAGGGTCCCAAACCCTCAGAAATCCAAGGAAAAATTTTTTTAACAAATCCTTAATCCTCTCAAAAATACAGAGAATAAATTTTTTTTGAAATGTCCTAACCCCACAGAAATCCAAGGAAAAAATTTAAACAAATCCTTAATCCCCTCAAAAATACAGAGAATAAATTTTTTTTTGAAATGTCCTAATCCCACAGAAATCCAAGGAAAAAATATTTACAAGGCTTTAGTCCCCTCAAAAATCTATAGAAATTTTTTTTATATGTTGACTATATATATTGACTGGATTAACATATTAACTGGATTAGCAAATCTGTTAATCAATTAATATATCTGTTTTAAACATGAAATATAACTCTTCGATTAACCACAAAACAATTTTGAAAAACAATTTTCGGAAAAAACTCGACGAGTATCCATTCAACTTATTAAAAAAAATCCAGTGAAATAAATTTAACGATGGTTGAAACAGCAACATAACAAAAATACGTAGAAAGCCTTGTTCAAATTTTAATGGTTAAAACTAAAACTAAAAATCATCCGTAAACGAAAAATAAAACAAATTTTAAAATATATTGCTCAAATCTATAAAAAAATTAGATACTAATGAAAGAATCAAATATATAAGTCTCATCAAGAAAACATTGCAATTATCTACAAAAAGGTTTTGCAAATGCACAAAACATTTTAAAATTTCTTTTATTTTTTGGAATTTATTTATATAGTCTTATATATATCTTATATAGTCTTATATAGTATCTGATTACTTTTTTAGTTCCATAATTCCCTTGTAAATTATAAGAAATTTTCAATTAAATTTTTGAGGCGGTAAGCCACCTATTTTCTAGGAAAAAAACCTTTTATTTTTCTAGGAAAAAATTTAATTTTTATTATATGGATTACAAATTTAATATGATTATCGGTTGCGCGAATAAATTGTTTGTTTGAAAAGCAAAATAATAATAAAAAAATAATAAAGTCTAATTTATAGAAAAATCGGAACATGTATACTATGGTAAGCCGTAAAATATAGCATGATGAATTATTCCGATAGCCAAAATATTAGGTCCAATGTTTTACAACAATAATATTTGCAGATCTAGCTAGTACACGGTTCAAAGCAAATTTAGAGAAATAAGTTTGAACTCAAAATTGGATTTTATTGGAATTTTAGACATTTTGTAATATAGACATGCGTTATTCATTTTTGCACTTTCGGATCAAACGTCAATTCTTGCACCTTCGGATAAAACAACTAGCACGGATGCTACTAAATTCGGAAATGCTACTAAATAACTAACATTAGCTTGTGAATCAAATAAAGAATTTCGGCCTCAATGATGTTGATTGTTACTCCAGCGGTCCGCTGGTACCCCTCATCCCTTTCCCGGAAGAAATATTTTTCACAATTAAGGCATATCATTATCATTAAAATGATGGAACATGGGCAGAATAACCTGTTCTTTCTGATCGTATTGCCAGTTATTTCAAGAAGTTATCATAACTAATCCAATAAATCGCCATTATATCAAAAAAACTAATACATATGTCAAAAAACATAAACTAAACTGTAGCATCAAAAAAAAATTCGGCAAATTTAAGCGTTATACAATATATAAATTAATTTTTACACAAAATTTACAACTAATCAAAAATAACATAAAAGATTTATATAATTAATTTACAAATGAACAACAGAAACCTTACCAAGTATTGTGCCAGAATTGCTCAAGAAATAATTTTAAAAAATAATTCAATAAATAAATACACATCAATGTCCACTTTACAAACAAACGATGAAAGTCTTGAGATTTGTTTTTCGAATTTTTTGGACGAATTTTGAAAAATTAAAAATACTATTCGAATTAGCATAAAATTCTGAACAATTTTTCCTTTTATACTTTTTATCCAACAAGTCTAACAAAAAAGTTCTAGGCCAGACTTACCATATTGGGCCTTTTTTTAAAGACCCAGCACCCTTTTTTTCTTCTAAATAAAAATTAAATTATTCTATTTTTTAAAATTAATTGGACCACAAAGGCATAAAACGCGTTTTTAACAATTTAACTTTTTAAATCGTACAAAGCGAATGATCAGTTTAGTGGGAGTTTAAATTGGACATAGTGGTGGGCCAATCTTCAAAGACTCTCAAAACACAAAAATTGATCATTTTCCGCCGTATTTAGCAGTAACCACAGTAGGAACCATGCCAGCAACAGCCGCGTGGGCAATCGGACTCAGAATGATTGTCATCGCAGCCTGAACATTATGAATTACGGAACAGGACGGTTGGTGGCGGCCGGTTGGTGGCGGCCA
>LDKF01002445.1:0-22546 GCA_001026735.1 Rotylenchulus reniformis | reverse complement strand
AATTCCAAATTATTCATTATCCACACAACTTCAAGGGTGGACGGAAAATTGGACACCAAAGAAATTTCGGAAAATTGGTCATCAAGAAAAACGAAAAATTTGCTTCGGTGTCCAATTTGCCGGCATTCACTTCAACATTCACTTCAAAAGCAATTACAATTCTAATAATATTTATTTTTAATTATTTATATAATTTCTTCATAAGATATAAAAATTACAAATAAAAAACCACCTGATTTTCCATCATAATTTCCTCTTCAATAATTTCAGCACCCATTTATTATTTGAAAATTGGTTCTGGCTGCATCATTTTAATTGATTTAATTTTTGATTTTTTGTTGGCGTAACATACATTTCCAAATTCCAATAATTAATTTTTTTTGATGGAAAATTGAAATTATTTAACGTGTTAAAATAAATTTTTTCGCTCTAAAAATATCAAAAATGAAATCAACCGAAAATTTTTCATTTCTCTTTCCAACCCTGCATAATTGTAAATAAGTACATAAAAAATTTAATAATTAATAAAATTTAAAAGGGAAATTACATTTCGGTGATTTTTACCAGAATGTCCTTGACAATTCTTTGGATTTCCGTCCTTTGTCTGGTCCATGCGCAGACTGGCCATTCGGGTTCGTCCGATTCATGGCAATATGATGAATCGGAATCCGCCGGAACAGAATCCGACTCCGAATATAGTATTCCCCATCAAGAATCACCGGAAAGTTGGAAATTATTATTAAATAATTAATTTTTCGCAACGAAAAATACTGCATTGAATCAGAATTTTTCAGGCGAAAAATAAATAAACTTTAATTTTTCAGATATTTCTGAAAAAATCCGACCTAATAGAAAGTTCAAGCCAAAACTTCATGCCGGTAAATTAGAAAATTAATATGTTTATATTTAGAAGATTATGTAAAATTACTTTTTACACATCAACTTCAAAAATTAAAACATGCTATAAACCAATAAAAAATGTTCTATTTAATTATTTTTATAAAAATTATATCTATTTTCCTCTTAATAATGGATATATGCTTATAAGCCAGTAACGAAAAAAGCTTTATACCCATTATTATCGACCATCATATCTAAAATAAAAAAAACAATAAAATAATAAAGGGCTATAAATAAAGGGCTATAAAATACATACCTATAAAGGGCTATAAAATACATACCTATAAAGGGCTATAAAATACATACCTAACCAATGATAATACATTATATAAAATAGATAAATTAACAAATTTTAAGCCTTTTTGACTCAGTAAAATTATTTTCGGTTTTTTCAGAGCCTCGAAAGAATTATACGAAGGGTGAAAGATTCGATTTTGTGAACAAATTTATGGAAAAGAAAGAGGCATATTTGGCGAGAACGGATGCGGAAACTGCTCAGACTTGTAAGGAAGTGGAAGAACGGATTGCCAAGGAGTTCGGACTGGCCAGGGACACGTTTTACAGATGGAAAACGAGGCTGGGCATTAGCGGCAAGCATTTTTTAATTAGGAAAAATTTAAAAAAATGAGAAAAATCAGATTTTCCTTAGCATTGGGTTTAGAATTCCCCCAAATATTTTATAAACCTAGCTAGGCCATAATTTCTATGGTGTAGCAATGTTTAACAAAAGTTAACTTTTTATTGTCCTTGAACTGAAGATATCCTAAGAAATTTTTCGGATTATAGTTATAAAATATTATTTTTTATAAATAAAATTATTAAGTTGGTCAGATATGTATTTAGATATTTTACTAATATCTACAACATTCTACAAAAAATGGAATACATTTATTCCCTTTATTCTTTTTTTCTTTATTCAATAAGTATAAACTTAAATTCAAAATAATATAATGGTAAGACTATAACTGAAACTATGGACATCAGACTCACAAGGCTGTAACTTCGGTTTCTTGAAAAAAAAAATTGCTCAGGCTTCGGTTCGGTTTCGGATTCTTCCCATTCCTCAAAAAATTCGGCTCCGAAAAGCTTTTTCCAACATTAAAAATTAAAATGACCAATTTATCAAATTCATAGTTTTAGAATATCCCAGAAAGAATTATAGCCAAAAACAAAGAATGGAGATGTTGGAGGAATACAAGAAGTTGAAGAGAGAGCAACCCAAATTAAAAGATGAAGAAATTGCAAAAATGCTCAAAATCAATCGGGTGACACTGCATTGTTGGAAGAAAAAACACTTTTTGACACGTAATTTTATTTATTTTTTTCCAGTAAAAATATTTTTAATATTGTAGGAACAACCACAAAGGTCCGTTCGGAGGAGGAAAAGCTGAAAATTGTGGAAGAATTCATTGAAATGAAGGCAAATTATCAGGCCAATTCCCCCAAAATTCCATATCAAAAAATTAATAAAATTTGCGCGAAAAATTTTGGCCTTTCATTTGGAACAATTGATCTGTGGCGATCACAACTCGGATTAACAAGTAATTGGGGTGTTAAAAAAGCCAAAATTTGGTCATTTAATTAAAAAATTTATAGCAAAATTAGATATGTAAAGGAATTATCAGACCAAATTAACTCGTCAAATGGTCATAAAATTTGAAATCTTCAAAAAAATAAATAAAAAATCGTCTTTTCAAGATTTTCAAAATTTTGGCGAAAAAATGGAAAATCTTTGAAAACAATAAACTGATGAGCATAATTTTCTATTTCTATATAAAGTCCACCCATAGGATTAAAAGCATAAAACTTTTATGAACTTTTAGGTTTATTTTTTTGGCCATAATGGCCTTTTTTGAAGACTTTATATTGGAATTAAAAATAAATTTCTTTTTTCCAGCGAAAAGAAGATGCTATTCACTAGAGGACAAACGAAATTTGGTAGGAAAATACAAAGAATTGAAAGGCAAAAATCCGAATCTTAGCGATCGCCAGGCGGCAAAAATGTTGGGAGTGCCAGGTTCAACACTGAGACTGAACATCAAAAAATTGCGGATGAATGAAGAAAAATATGAGGCGGATGAGGAGAAAGAAGAGGATGACGACAATGAAGATTACGGTAATTCAATAATATCTAGTAAATAAAATTTAAAAATTCAAATAGGGATGGGCAGCGAAAATGCACTCCATACGTAAATTTGAATCCTGGGAAAAATGTAAATGTATTTTTTTTTTTGTAACATAGAATCGACAAATAAATTAAAAAATGAATTTATTTAGTAAAGACAAAGCTGATCCTAGTCAGCACTGTAGAGAAATTTGTTTTTAAGGTAAATGAAAATTTTAGAAAATAATAGGCCAGAAATTGAATACGCCCATGTGGTATTAGCAGTTAAAAAGGGCCAATATGGAGCGAAACAAAAAGAAACTTTTTTAAAGCATGCTAGCCCAGCTAAAATTGCTAATTTCAAAGCGCAAACACAAGCAAAAAATAGATTTATGGTATAAAATAATCAAATTAAGGGGAAATTACAGAAATTTTGACAGAAATTCAGGGAAAAATTATTTTAAAATCAAAAACCTTTTAAAGTTGTGGCCCTAACATGATTTAAAAAATTCGTTTGAGCGGCATTTTTAATCCTTTTTGAAACTGAGATTTTGTCCACGACTTGCACGAAGTTCCCTAAAATGTAAATATAAAGCAACTATAAGCAAAAATGTAGAACAAAGATTATCATATACATTATGCTTACAACTTATTATTTATTGTTAGTTTAGAAAAGGGATCAGAAGTAGAGGATAATCATATAAAAACACAAAAAATATTTGGGAACTTTAGAATCGGAAACCGAATCCGAATCCTACGAAAATATGCCCGGCGAAATGCAATCTGTTGATTGGGAACATGAAATATGGACATGGAATGGGGAGACCAAGAAGCGAACCCCGACGACGAATAAAAATCAGCTTAATATATGGAGCTGGAATCGGAAGAGCAAAAAGCGAACACCATTGAAGAAAAAATTTATCAAAAATAAATAGAAATTCAAAAATAAAATCATTTTATTCGCACGTTGAATCTGACACAATAAAATAAAAATGGCACTAAATTAACAATACAGATTCTTTTTTTTGCTACACAATCAGGATTGATAGCAGTGCCAATGCTACAGTTGCTAGCATCGAGTACAGTACCCCTGGTCCGGCTCCGTTTCCCTCGTCATTGTCATGCTGATTTTGCCATCTCAATGTCCACACTGGATGATCCGCATCGTCGAGCCGGATCAGCCCCTGTTTTTCCACCTGAAATTATTCATTTCGCGATTTATTTTTGTCCATCAAATTAAAATGAACACCAGAAAGAAATCCGGAAATCCCTTTTTTGAAAAATGGTATTTGAAGCGAGTTTCCGCAATTGTTGTTTACATAATAAATCCCCGCGCGATCACACATTGTGTGGAATGAGAAGGCTTATTGGACTGTGTGGAGGGACACGCCCACTCCAAATGAAAGAACAGAGGCAAGGAGAGAGAATACATGTGCTAGGCGAATCTGGCCAATTGTTTCGAAACAAAATTAGTTCAATAAAGGAAACACATGTTTCCGGACTTTTCTGGCGTTCATTTTAGCTTAAAAATGAATAAAAAACTATAATACAGTATCTATTTTTGAATAATGGTTATCATTTTAAAATTTTGTTGGACCTTTAATTCGCCGTCCTTCACCGCGGCCACATCCAATTTCACGGGGGCCCCGTTCAAGGTGGCGCTGTCGAAGTTTGGCGTAAAGGCATGGCCCAAAATGATGATTTGGTCCAGGGTCGGCAAAGGATCCTGGAAATAAATTTATATTAAATAAATCATTTATAATCGATTAACAAAAATTAAATGGATGATGTTAAAAACAATCTTGGAGTATAAAAACTGCCCTTTATGGATTTTTATCCTTCTTTGGCCACCTAACTACCGTATTTCCTCTGTTAAGTCCACACCTCCCATTAGGAGTACACCCCTCCAATAGGCCCCCCTCCTCTGTAGAAACTCTAATAAGAATAAACCCCCCCCCTCTCCAGAGGGGTTGAAAAATAAGATCCCATGAGGTCCTAATAGAGAGTATTTACTTCAAAATCAGTAGATAACTAAAAAATTGAAACGATTCTTTAATTTTCTGAAAAAATATGCCGATTCTTGAGGGGAGATAGGGCAGGGAATTTGTTTTGTTTGCAATATTTTAAATTTATTTGTATGAATAATATTTTTTAAAAATTTGCCTTTGCGGATGTGTGGGTCCTATTCACAGCCACAGTTGTGGCCATTTTGGTCGATTTTACGGAGAATTGGAACTGGTAGTAGGGATGTTTGCCGAAGTCGTCCACAATGGTTTCCCCGTCGTCCCACAACATTTCTCCATCGGCCACCATCGCGGATCCGTTTAATTCTAAAATTTGTTGCAAAAAATCAAAAAAATTTTTATATTTCAAGAGGATCCATGCCAAAATCAGAGCAGCACAGGTTTCCCTCTTTAAAGTGTTAAGGCACTAAAAAGACCATTTTGGCCAATCAAAACAAAAATCATCCCAAATTTTCCAGGGATTTGAAAAAATTTTTATACCGAATAATCGAAAATATTTATAGACTATTTTGCCCTTTGAAGTGTTGACCTAGCGAGTTAAAAAAATATAAAAATTCTTACTCAGACCAGCCAAAATTTGGAACGGGTTCTTGCGCGATTCCATGGTGGTCATTGCGGGTTCTTGTCTTGGAATGATGTATCCACCTTAAATATTTTTATGTAATAAATTCAAATTTTTAAATGATATATACCGTATTCTCTCTAAAATAAGACACTGTCTTATTTTTTTCAAACCCCCTCAAAAGGGTGTCTTATTTTAGAGGGGTGTCTTATTTTAGAGAGGTGTCTTATTTTTTTCAAACACTCTGAAAGGGGTGCCTTATTTTAGAGGGTGTCTTATTTTAGAAGGGTAGCTTATTTTAGAGAGAATACGGTAAATGCATTTTGTTTTTAATGTTTCAGACTACCATCAAAATTCATTTTCCAGATTCTTATCACAATTTACCCCTCAAAAATGTGGGCAGTGGGGTGTTGCGCGGGGCATTGAAGGTGGAATAGCCGGACGGGATTTGGGCTCCGTATTCGTGTGCTTCACTCATGGAGTACCTAAATCCCCCAATTTGAGCCCCTTTTGTGTTGCGAACGGATCCACAAATCCATCAGGATCCGATGATCCGCAAAATAGCATTGTTTTTTTATTTTAGAATAAATTATGGAAAATACCAGGTTTCGCCGATGGGCAAATAGCCGTGCACGGAATCCACATTCTGAAAAAATAATGTAATTTATCGACATCAAAGAAAAAGAATAAAAATACCGTATTTCCTCTAATTTAATGGTATACCATAAAAATTTTCAATCTCGGCCGAAAGGTACCACTAAATTAGAGGGTACCATTAAATTAGAAGGGTACCATTAAATTTTTCAACCTTATCCTGATGTAAAATTTTATTTAAATCAAAAATTAAAATTCAATCGACCCATCACTCAACAAATCGTTTTCCTAAAAAAATGAAGAACGGCTTTTCTTTGGGTGAGTAGGTCCCTCAGTTTCGCTATTTTCCGATTCTTCACTNAATGTAATTTATCGACATCAAAGAAAAAGAATAAAAATACCGTATTTCCTCTAATTTAATGGTATACCATAAAAATTTTCAATCTCGGCCGAAAGGTACCACTAAATTAGAGGGTACCATTAAATTAGAAGGGTACCATTAAATTTTTCAACCTTATCCTGATGTAAAATTTTATTTAAATCAAAAATTAAAATTCAATCGACCCATCACTCAACAAATCGTTTTCCTAAAAAAATGAAGAACGGCTTTTCTTTGGGTGAGTAGGTCCCTCAGTTTCGCTATTTTCCGATTCTTCACTATTGTCGACAACATTAATTTTATCACACATTATTCTAAAAATAATATTGCAACTATCATAAAATAATGTAAAAATTAGTTTGCAAAAATGGTTTGTAAATATCTTTTATTTTTACTAAATTCCTTCGCAATTGCCATAAGGTTTAAAGTATACCATAAAATTAGAGGGGTACCATAAAATTAGAGGGATACCAGTAAATTAATCAATCTCATTTGAAAGATACCACTAAATTAGAGGGTACCATTAAATTAGAGGGTACCATTAAATTAGAGGAAATACGGTAAGATGAAAAATAATAAATGCCAACTGCCTTATAAGGGCCGTCGAAGGAAATTTTGAAAATCTAGGCTATTTCCTTTTAAAAATTGGTCAATTTTTAAAAATTTTCCATGACTGAAGGGAGGATTTAGCCTTTCTACTCCACCCCCTTCTTCCTGGCAACTGCCCCGAAGCTTGGCCAAAATAACGATTTAAACTCTGATGTTTGTTAATAATTTTGCAATAAATTTTCCTACCGGACTGGTCACCGGAACAATGACCATTGCCGGACCCCACATGAATTGGAAGGTCAACGCATGGGTGTTCATGTCCTGGGGGAACTCGAAGAACAGCGGACGCACAACAGTGCCACCGGACATTGAGGAACGGAAGTGGAGGCTGAAAATGAAAATTTTTTATTCTTTAATTGCCTCCCTTCTATTACCGTATTACCTCTATTAAGTCCCTGCCTCCTATTAGAGCCCACCCCTCCAATAGACCCCCTCTCCTCTGAAGAAACTCTAGTGGAAATCTCTGATCGACCCACCTCTCTTCAAGAGGGGTTGAAAAATAAAACCCCACGGGGTTCTAATAATTTTTACGGTATATTTTTTAAACAAAACGCGAAAAACATGCTTGTGGTGGATTGTTTAAAAAAATGTTTTATTTGACTCATTTGAAAAGATGCATTATACACAAGAAAAAGCCTCTGAGGAATTTAGCCCCAGCTGAAAATCCGCGCTTTAATTATCATAAAAAGCAAAATAATTTATTCCATAAACAAGATATACTTAAGATGTAAACCTTTCCCTCGTTAATAAAATGATTGACCTGTACAAAAACGGCAAATTGCGGTAGCGGAACAGATTTGACACTTGAAAAATTAATTTTATTTTTAATTTCAAAGAAATATTTTGCCATTTTACCTCGTGTTGCCTCCGCGACGGAAGCCCATTGGGTCGGTTCCTGGTTTCTGCCTCCGTTATCGTTGTGATTGCTAAAACAATTTAAAATATTTTATTTAAAATTATCATTCACCGATAATATGAATGGTATGCGCCCAATTGTTGCCATCGAAGACAAAGCTCCTAAAGTGATTGAATGGTTAATAGATTTAAATAGAAATTAAAAATCCCCATTGGTGGTTTCAAACCCATTAGGCTATATTATACTATACTCAGATTTTGATTGGGGTTCTCTCCACAAAAAAACCGATTTTTCTCCATCTAATCCAAGGTAAATGGTGTCATTCAACGGAGAAATTTACCATACTCAAAAGTTGAAAAGGAAAGAAAAACAATTTGAATTTTATGGACATGAACCGAAGTTTACTCCCAATTCCTATAAATTGTATAAAATGGACCATAAAAATATCTTAAGATCAGTTTTAAGGAGAATCCTTTGGTAAAGAAAATTGGATATTTGTATTTCATGTATTTCACCTCGTTAGTGTCTCCAGAGAACCCGCACACATCGGAGCCGATCTGGGGGATACCGAACATGTTGAACTCCATGGCACCAATTATAGACCCGCGAAGGTCTGGCCAGCGGGAACGGTTGTCGCCAAGCCTGATTTTCCGAAAAATTTTTAATTTTTAGAAATTTTCAGAATTTTACCAATGGCCTCCGTAGTGTCCCGATGTGGGGAAGGTGGACCGGGAGGTGATGGAGCCCCGTTTGCCGGTGGCAGCACGGATGGCTTGTTGAGTTGCCACCATCTCGGACCAACCATACATCGAATGCTGAATTTTGGTGAAATTTGAATTCACTAGTAGGCGAAATTATATTATCTAATAAGTAGGGAAGCAACTTTTATGCAAATGCATATTTTTTTTGCTGGCTCAGAACGGCCTGAAAATCACGTAAAACATGTTTTTAGCATGTTTTGAACGCTCTAGCATGGATTTCTAACTGCATATTTTTGCATATTTTCGACTTTTTGTGCATATTTTGCATATTTCGCATTTTTGTGCATATTTGAGCATATTTTGGAAAAAATTTTTGAATTTTTTGAAATTTTCGGATTTTTTTGGAGTTTTTATAAAATTTCAGAATAGATATATATTTATAATTTTCAAAGAAAAATGACCAAAATTTTTAAGAAAACGCATTATTTTTTCAAAAAAGCTTCAAAAAGGCAAGAAAAAAGTCAAAAGTGTAAAAAAACTATCAAACTTTAATTTTNCGGATGGCTTGTTGAGTTGCCACCATCTCGGACCAACCATACATCGAGTGCTGAATTTTGGTGAAATTTGAATTCACTAGTAGGCGAAATTATATTATCTAATAAGCTATTAAAATGTAAGAGCATTGGACTAAAGATGAAATTGACATTGTTTGATTAATAAAATTGATATTAAAAAATACAATAATAAATCAAACCAAAGCTTTTATTGGTTTGATTTATTATTGCACTGTTCTGACTTGATCTGAGTGAGTTGATTGTTTTCATACTTATCATTTATTTTTATTTTTTCGGTAACACTCTCGAAATGGATCAAGTATCAATCAGAAGATAAATGAATTTTCAAAGAATGATAGAATCCGATTCACTTTGCCATTCAAAGCTAAATTTTTTTATGCTTGACATACTAATAAAGTTAAATAAATAGATGAAAAAGTGCTAAAGAGATGTCTTTTGTTTTTCGAATTTTCTTGAAATTTCTAACAAAAATTTCTCTCTGAAAATAGGTGTTTTTCCAAATATTAATAAACAACAAAATTTAGAACATTCGTAAAAATAAAATCAAAAATAATTCTGTGTAGTTTTGCCAAGCGAGCTCTAAAAACTTTTAAATGATTGGCCAAATTGGCGGTTTTTTTCTGCACAGATGAATCCAAAGCTCAAACAAAGGTTGAATTATTATTATTAATATTATAAAAGTAAATTTCCTATAAATTGCATCCTAATGAAGATATAATAAAGGTTCAAAAACATCAATTTCCTGTTCATTATCATACCGTGTCGTACTGTCGGTACTTTCCTCGTCCACTCTGCCCGATCATGCACAAAGTTCTTTGGCACAGGCACACATCCTTAATCAAAATTTCGCAATTTTATTTAAATTTTCCCGATTTTTTCACCTCATTTTTGTCGGCGTATTGATAGATGTTCCAGGTTCGATAGGGCGGATAGTCCAGGTTGTTGTGGGGACATTGCAGCGAATGGAGACCCGGGGCCGCCTTCAAAGTTCCATTTCTGGCAGCCAAATTCAGATTGTTCTTTTGCACGGTATTCTTCTCGTTGGTGGCAAAACATGACCTGAAATATAATGTAGCTATATACTGTAAAGGAAATATGTATAGTATTCATTATTCAACCTACGGTTCATTCATGTCGATCCAAATGCCATCGAATGGGATCTGAAGTAATCAACAATTTTCAATTTATAAAGCGAAAAAATAAATTATGTAGAGTGATTTAATGTATAGTGAAAATTTAATGTATGTATGCCTTTTTTAAAATAATTTTTAGGGTGGAGAACAGAGTGACCAATTGCCGTATTTATATGGCATTTATCATATTTTTCACCTAATTTGCCGTTTTTGGGGCCAAATATAGAAAAATTCCGTTTTTAATGGTTTGGAATCGGACATTCTGATGATGAATTTATGAACTCTAACTTATTTTTTGAATACCTTGCAGATAGGTAGTTGACCGTCCCCGCTAGGGTTGCCAGTCCCCGTCCCCGTGGGCATTGTCCCCGCGGGGACACGGGGACAAAATGCACCCCTAAGAATGGGGAAATCGGCCAAATTTGATCATCATCGTTAGGAAATTCTGGGGAAAATGACTGAAAAATAAAATTTTTCTATACAAATTTTTCATATGAAATGTTCGAAACAATTGAAAATTTTTCTCCGGCGGCCCCTATCGAGGCCGCCGACACAACTCCTAATAGTGTAGTACTCAGGACTCGAAAATCGGTCATTTGTTTTCTCACAATTGATTCCCCACGTTTTGGTCCCCATGTTTGAGTTCTCATTGTCATAGGATTGTTAGAGTCCCAGTCCGTTTGATATAGATAGCCCTATATCAGGGGCGGATCTAGGGAGGGGTTCGAGGGGTATACCCCCTCTCAAGCCCCCCAAAATGAAAATTTTTGAGAGTCGGATAATGTAAAGGAGAAAAAAACGATAATTTTTCTTAATAAATTGGTCTAAAATCTCAAAAATTTCTCCCGGCGGTCCCTATCGGGACAGCCGGACCCCTCAAAATGGATAAATTTAAAGTAAAATTGTTTAATTTTTAGAGAAAAATGAAAAATACACCCCTAAGAACCCCCAAGCCCATGGACATTGGAACCTCCTCCAAGCCGAAATCCTAGATCCGCCCTTGCCCTATATCTTAGCTTAAAAAATTTTTCATTTAAAAAAATTAGTCCCTGAGATTTTTTGAAAAAAATCCAAATTATTATAGGCCTACGATCTTTGGAATTTTTTTTAAATTTTTGATTTTGAAAATTTTTAAATTTTTTAAAGACCAAAGAAGAACTCGAATTTTTTTTCATAGTTCTCGGATTCCTAGAAAAATTTCAAAAGGTCTTAAAAATAATTTTAAAAAGTTTTTAATTGACTTAAAATGAATTTTCATTGATGGAAAAAATTTTTGAAATTTTTTTTCAATAATTAAAAGACTTAGAAAAAATTGTTGTCCCCGCGGGGACCCCGCGAAAATCTGTCCCCGTCCCCGTCCCCGCGAGGGCCGCTAGTCCCCGTCCCCGCGGTGACCCGTCCCCGCGGGGATTCCTGCAACCCTAAGTTTAAGAAATTAATAAATAATTTATCTGAATTGTTACAAAATACATAGTATGCATTTTTTTAAAATAATTTTTTGAGTTGCTCACTTGCTTGTGCAGCCGCACAAACTCGTCGGTCCACCACTCTGTGGTCTTGCTCTCCGTGTCCAAAAAGTCTGGCCATGCCGTGTGGTAGTCGGGCCACATCAGTCCGAGCATGATCTGAGTGGAAAATTGGCAGATTGGTCGAATTATGATTATGTCTAAATTAAAGAGAAAATTAACTACATTTTTTATTAAACATTTCTACCTTCCCGATGTCCCTGGTCAGTGGATACATGCCATTGATCTTTAAAAATCAAAAATACTTTTATAAATTAATTTTATTTACCTCTCTCTGGACCATGGACTCTTGGGGCCATTCAATGAAGGATGCTCCCTAAAATGTATTTTTTAATTTTACTTTTTAACAAATTTTTCACCTTTTCAAGGCCCCTTTGGAATGCAGAATCGTTGGCTTGGACCGGAGGATCGAAGATCAGCACAAGCTTCATGCCCCAGGAATGCAGTTGATCCACATACTCGGGAAGACCTGCCCATTTCTGAAATTCGAATAAAAATTTTTCCGAAGAGGATTTAGACTTGCTTACATCCTTGTCATAAGTGAAATCCTTGAATCGTTCCATATAGTCGATGTCCTAAAAAACATAATTTTTTATAATTATTTTTTTTTTTTGCTTTTCCCACCGAATATTGCACATCGATCGGGATTTTGGCATCCCTGGTTCGTTGGACAACCTGCTTTACGTCGTCCAGAGATCGGTAACCCCATCGGCAGAGCCGGAAGCCAAAGGCCCAGTAGGAGGGCAGGTAAGGGAAGCCGATGATCTGTTCGTACTGTTTGATCACTTCCTCGGGAGTGGGTCCGGGGAAGAAAAACATTTCTAGTTGGCCACCAATGGTTCTGAAAATTAAAATTACAGAAGGGCACCTCCACCCCGTTAACGGGAAAGTACCGAAATATAAAATAACATCAGATTAATCTAAAAGACAAATAACTACATCAGGTACCCGATGGACTATTGAATATGCTAACAGGACATGTTAGTATGGTCCGTTTCCCAGGTATGTATGTTACCGATAAACAAAGTGTGGTGCCGGTCCGGTTGTGTATTCTGCAGCATTCGCGTTCAGGATCAACACTCCATGGGCCTTTCCACTGGGCTCAAGTGCCAGATAGAAGGGATGGACTCCTAAACAAGTGAATACCATATTTCCTGTATTAGGACCCCAGGGTCTTATTTTACAAATCCTCTTCAGAAGGAGAGGGGGTCTATTACAGGAAGGGGACTAATTGCAGGGAGGGGACTTAATACAGGAAATACGACATTTGAAATTTCTTCAATTATTCTCATATTTTCAAGAACATTTTCATGTGAAAAAATCGACCCAATATATGTACAGACTTCAAAATATCAGGAAATAATGGAATACAGCAGAGAAACTTCATTGAGGTATCTATCCAAATTATTAGAGAAATTAAACAAATTTCCCAATTTTTGTACTTACAATTAGTATCACATACCGTATTCGTTGCGGGATCCCGGGGTGTAGTAGTCATCGCCCTCATCCCGTGTGAATGATCCCCATATTTTGTAGGCCGAGAAATCGTGCTAAATAATTTGTAAAAAATAATGAATTTTTTAAATATTTTTTACCTTCAATTCGTGATGTATGCTCTCGCCCAACCCGTAAAAGCGATCCGAAGGCAAAAAGGTGGCAATTTGGATGAATTGGTCGCCGAACAACAGTCCGCCTGAATATTGAACAATAATTAGTGCGATCAGTTTTAACCTAGAATTAGCAAAATATAAAATTAAAAAACAGTAAATAATGATTCGAACTCAATTTGAACACCTACTCTATAGCTTATATTTTATTAAATTATTATTAATGCTTCGACTAAATTTAAAGGGTGGATTTGGGGTTTTCGATTTCAAATATATCTAGCTTAATACTCTGTAAAATGAATTTGAATCTTAATCAAAGTTATAGCGAGAAAAAAACTTCTTTGATTTCATTTAACAGATCATTTCAAAATGTATTAATTAATTTTTCGAACCTATGGAGGTGTCCCAAATTCTGGCGCCATCGGATTTGCGTTGGACGACGAATGAAAATGCGCCGTTAGTGCCATTGTTCGGTTTGAATTCCAGCTTGTCGGAGGACACAACATTTTGCCAATTCGATGGATTCCTCACAAAGTCCGGCAGGGGCGGCAAAAACCTTAAAAGTAAAATGGTAATTTTCAGAAGCAAATTTTTAATTCTTAAAACCCATCGAAAAATACCCATTTTTACTCTGGCGCGACTTTTGCGGACCGACCATGTTATAACTCAGCTCAATCGTAACCTAGAGAAACCATCCTGTTATCAAAAAATAGTGCAAAAAATTAGCTACAATATACAGCCAAAGCTGAGCCAAATTGCTCCACCGTAGAAAAGTTATGGCCAAAATACTGTGAATTTGGCCAAAATCGATATTTTGGACATAACTTTTTTCACAGAGGTCCAAGTGCTTAGGCTCATTTTGTACCTAATTTTTACTCCATTTTTTGACATCAAACTCATTTCTCTGGGATTTGTTTGAATCGAGTTATAGCGAGAGCCGAAAATGTCGGGGCCTCAAATGTCGTACAACCCATGTTCAGTTTTCTACGCTTTTCATCCTGTTTTCACCTTCCCAAAATTTGGCCAACTTTCTTTCAATTTGCCCTTTTCCTCCAATAAGTTTCACCTCCCGTTTCGGCCGATCCGGATGTACTGTCCGGCCCCCATCTCCCGGTGCTCCAGTTCAATGTCCAAATTCGGCTCACTGTACGGATTCCGGAGCCTTGGCGCCGTCCATCTCAGCTGAATTTGGTTCTCGGTAGATGCCTGTTGCTGGACAGTGTAGCCCAGGTCCGGCGGGAAATAGCACATTGGCACCGTGGGATTGTACTAAAAATATAATTTAAAATATTAAATATGCTAGGCGTTTTTAAAAGCCATTATGAAGTATGTCCGACCAAATTTGCATTTATAGATTGAACAAATGATTGAAAAATTTTTAATTTTTGATGGCCATAATGGGACTTTAAATTATTTTCCATAATTGCCAATCCTGGCATATTGTTTAGCATTCTATATGTGAGCCTTTTAAAATGGTTAAAATTTAATTCGGTATAATTATCCGATTTTTTTCTGGATAGGTATATATTTTTCGANGGTTCTCGGTAGATGCCTGTTGCTGGACAGTGTAGCCCAGGTCCGGCGGGAAATAGCACATTGGCACCGTGGGATTGTACTAAAAATATAATTTAAAATATTAAATATGCTAGGCGTTTTTAAAAGCCATTATGAAGTATGTCCGACCAAATTTGCATTTATAGATTGAACAAATGATTGAAAAATTTTTAATTTTTGATGGCCATAATGGGACTTTAAATTATTTTCCATAATTGCCAATCCTGGCATATTGTTTAGCATTCTATATGTGAGCCTTTTAAAATGGTTAAAATTTAATTCGGTATAATTATCCGATTTTTTTCTGGATAGGTATATATTTTTCGAAATATACTAAGGGAGGGGCAAAACGTTAGGCCGCTGGTGGGACTCGAACCCACATATCTCCTGTCCGGGGAGAGCTTTCAACCATTAAGCTACAGCAGCACGCTTTGCCCTCCGCTTATGGATGCTTTTCATGGGGTGGGAATCACTCTCGGGAGGCATTTCCTCTTCTCCCTTACACCTTCCACCCTGCACAAGACCGTCCTCGGTCTTTCTCACTTGGCCCACTTCCAGAGAGGCCGATGGAAAGGTTGGCGTTGTTGCAGCCAACCATCCGGTGCTACCACTAAGGGAGGGGCAAAACGTTAGGCCGCCGGTGGGACTCGAACCCACATATCTCCTATCCTGGGAGAGCTTTCAACCATTTAAGCTACAGCAGCACGCTTTCCCCTCCGCTTATGGATGCTTTTCATGGGGTGGGAATCACTCTCGGGAGGCATTTCCTCTTCTCCCTTACAATATCGTCCATTGACAAGGCAAAAAAACAATTTTCTAAATAAAATTACTTAATTAAGTTAGCGCCAATTTTCTGAAATAAAATGCTTAGTTTAATTAGTCTCTCTCCCCTTGAAACACTAATCCATTGGCTAGTTAAATGTTTTTAGGTATATTAAAGCATTTTTTAGGTATAATTTTAATTTTTTGATTTTAGCAAAAAGTATTAAAACCGCATTAGAATTGTCTTCTGAATATTTTCCACCTGGTCATAATCGTCGTCCCAAATGCATCCGTTCTGTATGCACGCTGATTTTCCATTATTTACGGGGCTAAAATATATCTTTAATCTTTAAGTAATCATTTTTGAGATGTTCCAAATTTCACCTCGGCAAACAGTCAATCCGTTGTCGGGTTCCCACTTCGGTGTAGGAATGCCCAAATTCCGAGAATAATAAAAGGGCGACGATCCACGGGATCAACACCTTCATGTTGACCTTTGCAGCTGAAAAATAAAAATTTAAAAATGAAATTTCCAAATTTCAAAAATTCTAGGTCGAGCATTATTTCGAGAAAAAAAGCAAGAACGGATGTTCACAAATTTTCTAAAAGTTCTCATAATCAAGGAATAATTCTCATAATTAAGGAATGGATAAAAAAACACACCAAAGGAAAGCAACAACTGCAAAAGCGAAAACTAGAGAGCGGATCGAGACGAGATTTTTCGCGATTCTTGATTTGAGAAGCGATATTTCAGAATCGATATTTCTCAAGAATTCCGATTTGAGATCGATCTCGAAAAACAAAGGGCAGTCCCCAATCGAAACTATAATTCTTTTTTTCCGAGAGCCTTTTCATCAATATTTACCTAAAAACTTATATATGCTCGCAAACTTTTTTTATTTTGTTAGGTCCACAGTTAGGTAACCGAAAATAACTACCTAAATAGCTTAGAAAAAATATTCAATTTTCAGCAAAATCTGTTGAATTTAAATAGGCATTGCTTATCGCAGAATCCGGAATTTACAAGAATGGAATTTGCATCTATAGACAACATAGAATAGTACAAACAATGAATTTTCAGAATGGGCGAATGGTCCCACAATTTTGGTCTTTTCTTGAAAGTCCAGATTTTTGTTTTATCAATCAAACGCACAAATTTCGATAATCATGATAATTTGGCCCCCCTAAGGAATTCTTCCGTTCTTCGCCGTCAAAATGCACAATTTCAATGGTTTTAATATGTATGAAAAATGTCGAAAATGGCAATAAATGTCAGAGGGTGTTGCTTATCACCATTATCAATATGGACAATTGCAAAAAAATTTAGAATGATAAAAAATCGATATGAGGCAAAATTCCAGAGATATTAACAGGTTGAACCGGTTCTATGTGCCATTTGGACAAAATGTAAAAAAATTATTGTTCGGAACAGGCATGCGAATTTCGTGTTTTGTATTTCGTACTCAGGAAATTTCGTGTTTTTGTTTGTTTCGCGAAAATTCGAGTTCATTAGGTTAAAATTTCGTTAAAATTTATCCACATAAATGGGTTGTCCGAGACAAAAAATGCAGCCCTAAGGAATGGGTATTTCGATTCAAAAAGATTCCTTTTACTATAATCGTATGTCATAAAAATAAAAACCTTTTATAACTGGGGCTGGCAAATACAAGATATTGAATATTTTCTACAGCTCAAAATGACCAGGACATCACATAAAATGTTTTTATCAATTTGAATAATGCTGTTAGAACATTAAAAAGTGCAAAAACTAAAATACCGTATTTATTCTAATATAACGTTATACCGTTATATTTTTCAGCCTAGTAAAAAAGTCACCGTTAATCAGAGATTACCGTAATATAAGAGACTACCGTTCTATTTTTCAACCACCTCTGCCAACCAAATATGAGGTCATCTTTCGATGAAAAATCGAAATTTCGAAGGTCCAAAAAACCGAAATTCTACATACCTTAAAACTAAATGCAAATTTTATTCTTTTTTGAAGACTAAAGATTTTTTTCCTAAAAATTTGCTCTTCTTCCCACCATCCCCATGCCACCATATCGTCACGTCTGGGTTAACCATAAGGAAAATTTTGTGGACCCGCAGACGGGAGCGTGCACAAATCTTGTCGAGTCATTTTGGAAAAATGCCAAACAGAAGAATAAGCAAATGTCGGGCACTACACAGCAGAGCTGCTTCCCACNATTTCGGAAAAATTTTTATACCATTCGAATCAGCATAAAATTCTGATCAATTTTGCCTTTTATACTTTTTGTCTAACAAGTCTAACAAAAAAGTTTTCGTACAGACTGGCCGCATTGGGCCTTTTTTTTAAAGACCCAGCACCGGGCACGGTGACTACAGCAGAGCTGCTTCCCACTTATTTGAATGAGTTCCAATGGCGCCAATTGTACAGGAAAAAACTTCCGAAGCATTCGATTCCATTTTGGCGCAGATTGCGCATTATTATCCCGTTAACAATTGATTGCTCATTTGTTTGATCCTATATTAATCTTTCGATTCGTGCTTTTTCATTTACATTTTTAGCCACATTAGATTTAATAAAGCGTTTTGAGAAATCTTGGTAATCTTGGTTCATAAACATGTCTAATATTGTAATATATGACAAAACGGAGTTCAGATTCGTGTTCAGCGCCCCAGAAAACCCCCAGAGTGCATGTTTTCGAATAAAAAATTAATTTTAATTTTCGGGACCGCAATAAGTAAGGATTGCCCTATTTTGCCCATTTTTAAAAAAATTCTTCACAAAAATGCAATAAAAATCGAAAATTTTAGATTTCATGGAAAAATTTTTTTAGTTTATTCCGAAAAATTTTGATTTTTTAGTTTTTTTCCGAAAATTTTAGGAACATTTTCAGTTTTTTCTAAAAAATTTTTCAAATTTTTTTTTTGCAAATTTATTGAAAAATTTTCGAAAAAAACCTTTTTTTTATTTTAATTTTATATTTTTTATGAATCTTCAATTTTTATTTTGAAAACATCTCAAGATATGGTTAAATTGATTTTATATGCCTTTTAGACGAAATTTTTAAATTTTTATGCTATATTTTGAGAAAAATTTTTTTGCCTATTTTTGCCTATTTTCGTTACTTTCCTCCCTATTTTCTCCCTATTTTGACCTTTTTTTGCTCCCTAATAGGTCCCTATTTTTGCTTAGGGAAATTCCCTAAAAGTTCGCTCCCTAATTATAAGCAGCTTAATCTGTGCTTTTGCTTAATTGGTTCTAGACTATTTTGTTTGTATTCCAAAATTTTCAATCAATTCTGTTCTTGTTCTATGAACGAAAATATGGGCAGGATGAATTGGTGCTATGGCGTTTTAAAAAAAGTATCATAATGGGCGTTTTAAAAAAATAGATCAAAACTCAATATGTCCTCTAAATTTTTTTTTGTTAGACCTGTTAGACCAAATGTATAAAAGGCAAAGTTGTGCAGAATTTTATGCTCTATCTGCTGGTATAAATTTTTTTCGAATTTCGAACAAAAATGTCGAAAAAANTTTTTTCGACATTTTTGTTCGAAATTCGAAAAAAATTTATACCAGCAGATAGAGCATAAAATTCTGCACAACTTTGCCTTTTATACATTTGGTCTAACAGGTCTAACAAAAAAAATTTTAGAGGACATATTGAGTTTTGATCTATTTTTTTAAAACGCCCATTATGATACTTTTTTTAAAACGACCCAGCACCGATGAATTGACAACTGTGTTGGACTAATATAAAGGGGCAATTTGTTATATAGGTAAATGTTGTTTTGAATGTTTTGGAACAAAAATTGAAATTGTGTGCTGATTGAATTGCTTTGGACCAATAATTTTATGAAGTCACTTTTTCATTAAAGAAACAAAGAAATAGAAAGACAAACGAATACAACACACACATACAGAGAGAAAAAGTGCAGAGAGAAAGTTCACAGAAGAGGAAAACTTTCTCGTTTTAAAATTAAAAGCCAATAATAAATTTTCATTTTGATGGGTTTTTTGCACTGTTTAGAAAATTAGAATGGAAACATTTTTTGAGTTATTACCTTTATATTAGAGACTACCGTATATTTTTCAACCTCGACCGAAAGTTACCGTTATATTAGAGATAGAGACTACCTTTAATAGAATAAATACGGTACTTTCTTTTGAAGCTTGCTGAGAAAAAAAATTGAAGAAATTTATGTTCAACATTTTGTCCTTTCTATATTTTTTTGAATTCCTTGAAATTTTTGAGAAAACACGACTTTTTCAGAATTTTATTTTAATTCTGATCAAGGAGTACTTACAAACTGCTGGGCTTATTTTTCCCCTTTTTCCCTACCAAGCCAAATTAACTTTATAAATAAAGTTAATTTGCTTATTAAGTGTTGATCATTATCAATAAGGGAAAAGTTATTATAATTTCTTTTTAACATTTTTCTAGCCACCTCATATGAATAAAAAAATTTAAAAATTGTCTCAAAATTAATTGCTATTATATATAACGGATCAATACTCATCAATAATCGATCGAAATATAGTCATGTATGCAATATATAATTGGGAGAATAATAAATATAAATTATGCATCAATGTATAATTGTAAATATTATGTGTATCAATCAAATATTCTCTCTTTCCCTTTAAATTTTGCTAAATATGCATTTTTTGCTAAATTTATAAATATAAAAAAATACATTTAAAAATTATAATTAAACACCTACTTTGAATGAAAAATCTTGAAAAATAATTAATTACCATCATTTTTTGGGAATTTTTGTCGAATTATTAAGCAAAATGCCATTTTTTGTCCTTTTACTGATTGCGATCACTCTGATCAGCTCCCCATTTGGCTTGGGCATGGAAAATGATAAAAATGGGAACGACGATGAAGCTGATCTGATGATGTCCTCTGATGACATTTGCAATCCTCCTAACTTCAACATTTTCGAGGATGACAATCTGTTCGGTTTGCAGGAAACAACCACCGACATAAAACCGGATATTTCAGAACTGAATTCAAGGGTTTTGTTGGAATAATTTGAATAACATAATTAGGCAAACAATGCGATCAAATGATACAACTAGCCAAATAATGGAAATGCAAAAATTCAATTCAAATTTTCTTAATAACATTTTAAAATTAACAGTGGTCAAATTATCCGTTTGGATTATTTTTATTTATTTTTTAATTTTTCATCAACTATTAATAACAAACTTTGGGATAACTTTTAGTTTAGAAAAGGTGAATTCAATATGATTATAAATTGGCCAATCAGATGCCTATTAAGGGCTAATTTACATTCCTTTTTTTGAGTTAAAAAGATTCCATTAAAATAATTTTTACTATATTACACAGATTAAAACGGGTCATTTAAAATATTTTTATCAAAAATTTGTTACATTTTTAGTCCCCATTCCTTTTCCCTGAGTTGAAAGAAGACGACAAAGTTGAAGGACAACCAATTTATACCCTGTTCGATGACGATGAACTGACTGCACTGTGCAAATATGAACTGGCTGAATTTCATGAATCTCGAAACTTGGTAATTGCATGGGATTGGCTTAAGACAATGGGTTTACCGGCGGGACACAATAGTATTTTAAGGCAAAAGTGAAGGAAGAACCACACGACAACGATATCGATACAGTGCCAAAAGTTCAAGAAGGTAATTTTTAAAAAAGGATTTTTTGAAATCCATAAAACGGAATTTTAACACTATATATTAAGCCAAAACCTGTCAAGTAAGCTTGTGGAGTAAAAAAACGAGAATGATATCGAGTATATAAATGATTTTTATGGGGATAGCGGATACTTTTACACTCTTTTCTTTTGGTATTTTTCAAAGGCCATTTTCTTATTTTTTTGCCAGGAAAACCGATATATGCCTAAAACATCATAATCACCGATTCATGGCTAAAAAATTAATTCCGCATTAAAATATTTTTTAACTCATTTCACAAAGGTCGTGCCATCGGAGAAGATCGGTATAAAAATGAGAAATCTAAAGGCAAAAGACCTTTTGTTGAATTCGAATCCGAAAATGTGAAGGCAAGCAATGTGCCCATAGAATTTTGCAAAATTGAACCCTTTTTGGAGGATTTTGAAAAGCACCGGGAAAAGGCTCAGAAATTGGTGATACGGAGCATCAAAGAAGTTCGTTCATTATTCTCTAATTCAGACCACTTTTTTCGGCAAGAAAAGCATATAAAATTCAACTTATTAAAATCTTCAATTTTTTCAGAAATAATTTTTTTGGAATTAAATTATAAATTGAATAGTTTTTTTTTTTTGGCTTACAGATTGGACCTGATGATGATGATCTTTGGATGTTGGGAACGCCGGAAAAGAGTATAAAAGGGGAATTGGGAAGCAACAAGGATGCAGTCTATAAATCCGGTAAAAATATTTGAAAAATTCCATCTTTCAACTTTCGAAAGCCTTAAACCTAGAAATTGAACCAGAACTTGAAGAAAGAGTTGTAAAATGCAAATTGTTTTTTCTTCGAAATTTATTCTTAGATCAGCTCATACATTTCCTTATAAATTCTGACTCCATCAAAAATCACTTAAAACTGCCGAAACGGGACATTAGAGATCCGGACACTAGAGCACCAAGCCTATAATAACTCAGCTTAAACAAAACCTAAAGAAACGAATTTGATGTTAGAA